>CM076571.1:806321459-806549360 GCA_034641835.2 Pinus albicaulis
CTGGTAAGAGCAAGGATGAGACCAATATTATTAGTAGACATTGTAATATCCCTCCACCCATTTTGATCTTAATTTTCAAAGAATATGTGTTGCATACATTGAGAATGCAAGATGAATGAGTAAGAGTCATGTTTAAATTTCATAGAATTCCAGAACAAAAAAAAAAAGAATAATGCTCTCCTTCTAAACACAGAGAAAATAAAAAACATTTCTTCACAGAGACAGAGATGGCTTGAAAATGCTTTATTCTATTTCATAAACAAAACTCTGTTACAATATCTTCCTCCTCAGAGGGATTACAATGGTGGACTGCTACAAACACAGTGCCAACAGCTTCACTCTATTTCACACAGAAAAATACAACACTGCTGTGTAACAAAACAATACAATAAATTACAATTCTTCTCTTGAGATTTTTTCTTTTATATACTGCAACACTTTTTAATAAAACAAAACTATAAGGGAAATAAAACTAAACTATGTAGTCTATGGCCCACCGGGCATACATATCAAAATGCACATATGTTTTAAAACATTATAACATATCACTCCAAAGGTTAAAAACCTTTATCGCGTGATAAATAAAAAAACATAAAACATTAACAAAGTATGTGTATGGACTTCAAAAATGATAAACCATATTTCAATGGAAAATCACCTTAAAAAATGGCTTTGCTGATGTAATCATTTGTGCACGCGATGGATTATTAAATCTAGCGCATAAACTGATATCATGTCTGAAAATTGGTTTCAGATACAGAAGCTTTTGTACACTTGATGAAAAAATTCAATCATGCTCATAAAACCACAACGCGTCCTGAAATGAGTTTCGCAGACGGACCAAATAAAATGCGATTGTGATTCAACAGTATTGCGATTGCGCGATTGAGCAATGTGTGATGTGCGACTGTGGTGGGACCACATTGCATCGCACCATCGACATCGATGGAAAATAAAATGGTGAAACGGTTTGAACAAACAAGTGTGATGCTGTGATTGCGATGCCATCGCATCGCAAACATTTCTGCGGAACAAAACATATGACGGATGGTTGGTGAATGCAATTATGATTGCACGATTGTGATCACATCTCATATAATACATCGGCAGTAAAACTTCGGATGGGTAGATCGTATGACGTGGTGCAATTTGCTCTATCCTTTGTGGCCTTTAGCAACCATGCAACACCCCATCAGAATTCATCCTTGTATCCACTACAATTTTAGTCGAAAGGAAGCATTCCTTACCTCATTGAAGGATTATCACAAAATTTTCCTCTGTATTTGTCTACAAAGTTGAACACCCACACTGTATTTTGGAGGAGACACTCAGAATACTAGGGTTCTAATTTTTTAAACATAGTGGAGGCAACAACCAATGCTACAAATTTTTCAACAAGAACTCCCGAGCCAAGATTTTGTCCCTTAATCTTGTAAATTTTTCTGGGAGTATCCATGTCTTCTGATCTCTCATAAAAGTGGTGATTTGAATTGGGATCACCCACCTACATGTATATATTGTGTAAATATGCTGTTTTTTTGAGGAGATAATTTGTAGCCCGACGAATTACACTAACGGAAATTGAAATCTCCTCATCCATGAGCTTTCTGAATTATAATAAACTCCATGATATCATCATGAATGTATAAGCCATTAAAAAACCATATTTTACTTTGTCTGCTGCATCAGAGTACTAGCCTACCGACTCCACCATTGTTGTTGAACCGTCTTCTAAGGTAGAATCTCTTCTCCAGGTCATGCGTTTATTTGCAGGCAATTTTCCTAAACTCTGCCTTCATAGAAGAGGATACTTTTTCTCAAAGAATAGTCACGATAGGAGCCCATGGTTCATGGGAAGGGTTGCCCATTTATTTGATTGGAAATGTTGGCTTTTGTTGCCCCTGGTAAGAGCAAGGATGAGACCAATATTATCAGTAGACATTGTAATATCCCTCCACCCATTTTGATCTTAATTTTCACAGAATATGGGTTGCATGCATTGAGAATGCAAGACGAATGAGTAAGAGTCATGTTGGAATTTCCGAGAATTCTAGAACAAAACAGAGAGAATAATTCTCTCCTTATAAACACAGAGAAAATAAAAATTTTGCTTCAGAGAGACAGAGCTGGCTTGAAAATGCTTTATTCTATTTCATAAACAAACCTCTGTTACAATATCTTCCTCCTAAGAGGGATTACAATGGTGGAATACTGCAAACACAGTGCCAACAACTTCACTTTGTCTCTCACAGAAAAATACAACACTGCTGTGTAACAAAACAATACAATACATTACAATTCTGCCTCTCGGGACTTTTTGTTTTATGTACCGCAAAACTTTTAAATAAAACAAAACTATAAGGAAAATAAAACTAAACTATGTAGTGTATGGCCGACGGGGCTTACATATCAAAATGCACATATGTTTTAAAACATTATAACATATCACTACACAGGTTCAAAAATTTTATCGCGCGATAACTAATAAAACATAAAACATGAACAAAGTATGTGCATGGACTTCAAAAATGATAAACCATATTTCAATGGAAAGTTGCATTACAAAATGGCTCTGCTGATGTAATCATTTGTGTGCACGATGGATTATTAAATCTAGCACATAAACTGATATCGCGTCCAAAAATTGGTTTCAGATACAGAAGCTTTTGTACGTGCGATGAAAAAATTCAATCATGCTCATAAAACCACATCGCGTTCGGAAATGAGTTTCGCGGATGGACCAAATAAAATGCGATTGTGATTCAATGGTATCGCGATCGCATGATTGCGCCATGTGTGATGTGCGACTATGGTGGGATCACATCGCATCGCACCATCGGCATCGGCGGAAAATCAAATGGCGGAACGGTTTGAACAAACAAGTGCGATGTTCCGATTGTAATTGCATCGCATCACAAACATTTCTGCAGAACACAACATATGGTGGATGGTTGGTGAATGTGATTGCGATTGCGATCGCATCGCATATAATACATCGGCAGTAAAACTTCGCATGGGTGGATCATATGACATGGTGCGATTTTCTCTATCCTTTGTGGCCTTTAGCAACCATGCAACACCCCATCAGAATTCATCCTTGTATCCACTACAGTTTTAGTCGAAAGAAAAAATTCCTTACCTCAGTGAAGAATTATCACAAAATTTTCCTCCGTATTTGTCTACAAAGTTGAACACCCACACTATATTTTGGAGGAGATACTCAGAATACTAGGGGTCTAATTTTTTAAACATAGTGGAGGTAGCAACCAATGCTACAACTTTTTCAACAGGAACTTCTGAGCCAATATTTTCTCCCTTAATCTTGTAAATTGTTCTAGGAGTATCCATGTCTTCTGATCTCTCTTAACAATGGTGATTTGAATTGGGATCACCCACCTACATGTATATAGTGTCTAAATATGTTGTTTTTTTGAGGAGATAGTTTTTAGCCCAATGAATTACAGTAACAGAAATTGAAATTTCCTCATCCATGAGCTTTCTGAATTCTAATAAACTCCATGATATCATCGTGACTATATAAGCCATTAAAAAACCATATCTTACATTGTCTGTTGCATCAATGTACTAGCCTACCAACTCCACCATTGTTCTTGAACTGTCTTATAAGGCAGAATCTCTTCTCCAGGTCATGCGTTAATTTGCAGGAAATTTTCCTAAACTCTACCTTCATAGAAGAGGATAATTTTGCTCAAAGAATAGTTACGAAGGGAGCCCATGGTTCATGGGAAGGGTTGCCCATTTATTTGATTGGCAATGTTGGCTTTCGTTGCCCCTGGTAAGAGCAAGGATGAGACCAATATTATCATTAGACATTGTAATATCCCTCCACCCATTTTGATCTTAATTTTCACAGAACATGTGTTGCATGCATTGAGAATGCAAGATGAATGAGTAAGAGTCATGTTGGAATTTCTGAGAATTCTAGAACAAAACAAAGAGAATAATGCTCTCCTTCTAAACATAGAGAAAATAAAAAAATTTCTTCACAGAGACAGAGATGGCTTGAAAATGCTTTATTCTATTTCATAAACAAAAGTCTGTTACAATATCTTCCTCCTCAGAGGGATTACAATGGTGGACAGCTACAAACACATTGCCAACAACTTCACTCTGTCTCACGCAGAAAAATATAACACTGTTGTGTAACAAAACAATACAATACATTACAATTATGCCTCTCGGGACTTTTTCTTTTATATACCGCAACACTTTTTAGTAAAACAAAACTATAAGGAAAATAAAACTAAACTATGTAGTGTATGGCCCACCGGGCTTACATATCAAAATGTGCATATGTTTTAAAACATTATAACATATCACTCCAAAGGTTCGAAACCTTTATTGCACGATAACTAACAAAACATAAAACATTAACAAAGTATGTGCATGGACTTAAAAAACAATAAACCATATTACAATGGAAAATTGCATTACAAAATAGCTCTGATGACGTAATCGTTTGTGCGCACGATGGATTATTAAATCTAGCGCATAAAATGATATCGAGTCTAGAAATTGGTTTCAGATACGGAAGCTTTTGTACGCGCGATGAAAAAATTCAACCGTGCTCATAAAACCACATCGCGTCCGGAAATAAGTTTCACGAATGGACCAAATAAAGTGCGATTGCGATTCAATGGTATTGCGATTGCATGATTGCACGATGTGTGATGTGCGACTGTGGTGGGACCACATCGCATCGCACCATCGGCATCGGTAGAAAATCAAATGGTGGAATAGTTTGAACAAACAAGTGAGATGTTGCGATTGCGATTGCATCGCATCGCAAACATTTCTGTGGAACACAACATATGGCGGATGGTAGGTGAATGCGATTGCGATTGCATGATTGTGATCGCATCGCATATAATACATCAGCGGTAAAACTTCAGATGGGTGGATCATATGACATGGTGCAATTTGCTCTATCCTTTGTGGCCTTTAGCAACCATGCAACACCCCATCGGAATTCATCCTTGTATCCACTACAGTTTTAGTCGAAAGGAAACATTCCTTGCCTCAGTGAAGGATTATCACAAAATTTTCCTATGTATTTGTCTACAAAGTTGAACACCCACACTGTATTTTACAGGAGACACTCAAAATACTAGGGGTCTGATTTTTTAAACATAGTGGAGGTAGCAACCAATGCTACAACTTTTTCTACATGAACTTCTGAGCAATGATTTTCTCCCTTAATCTTGAAAATTGTTCTAGGAGTATCCATGTCTTCTGATCTCTCTTAACCATGGTGATTTGAATTGGGATGACCCACCTACATGTATATAGTGTCTAAATATGTTGTTGTTTTGAGGAGATAGTTTGTAGCCCAACGAATTACACTAATGGAAATTGAAATCTCTTCATCCATGAGCTTTCTGAATTCTAATAAACTCCATGATATCATCGTGACTATATAAGCCATTAAAAAACCATATTTTTCATTGTCTGCTACATCAAAGTACTAGCCTACCAACTCCACCATTGTTGTTGAACCGTCTTCTAAGGTAGAATCTCTTCTCCAGGTCATGCATTTATTTGCAGGCAATTTTCCTAAACTTTGCCTTCATAGAAGAGGATACTTTTGCTCAAAGAATAGTTACGATGGGAGCCCATGGTTCATGGGAAGGGTTACCCATTTATTTGATTGGAAATGTTGGATTTTGTTGCCCCTGGTAAGAGCAAGGAAGAGACCAATATTATTAGTAGATATTGTAATATCCCTCCACCCATTTTGATCTTAATTTTCACAAAATATGTGTTGCATGCATTGAGAATGCAAGATGAATGAGTAAGAGTCATGTTTGAATTTCTAAGAATTCCATAACAAAATAGAGAGAATAATGCTCTCCTTCTAAACATAGAGAAAATAAAAGTTTTTCTTCACAGAGACAGAGATGGCTTGAAAATGCTTTATTCTATTTCATAAACAAAACTCGGTTACAATATCTTCCTTCTCAGAGGGATTACAATGGTGGACTGTTGCAAACACAGTGCCAACAACTTCACTCTGTCTCACACAGAAAAATACAACATTGTTGTGTTACAAAACAATACAATACATTACAATTTTTCCTCTCGTGACTTTTTATTTTATATACCGCAACACTTTTTAATAAAACAAAACTATAAGGAAAATAAAACTAAAATATGTAGTCTATGGCCCACCAGGCTTACATATCAAAATGCACATATGTTTTAAAAAACTGTAACATATCACTCCAAAGGTTCAAAACCTTTATCGCGTGATAACTAACAAAACATAAAACATTAAAAAATTATGCACATGGACTTCAAAAACGATAAACCATATTTCAATGGAAAATCGCATTACAAAATGGCTCTACTGTCATAATAATTTGTGTGCACGATGGATTATTAAATCTAGCGCATAAACTGATATCGCGTCCGAAAGTTGGTTTCGGATACAGAAGTTTCTATACGCTCAATAAAAAAATTCAATCGTGCTTATAAAACCATAACGCGTCCGGAAATGAGTTTCGTAGATAGACCAAATAAAATGTGATTGTGATTCAATGGTATTGTGATTGTACGATTGCACGATGTGCGGTGTGCGACTGTGGTGGGACCACACCACATCGCACCATCGGCATCGGCAGAAAATCAAATGGCGGAACGGTTTGAACAAACAAGTGCGATGTTGCAATTGTGATTACATCGCATCACAAACATTTCTGCAGAACACAACATATGGAGGATGGTTGGTGATTGCAATTGCGATTGCGCGATTACGATCGCATCGCATATAATACATCGGCGATAAAATTTCAGATGGGTGGATCATATGACATGTTGCGATTTGCGATTGCGATTGTGGTGGGACCACATCACATCGCATCCCAAACTCTCATATCTGCGAAACATTTATGGTACTCTGTTCCTTTGTGATTGCGATGATCATATCACATCAGAAAAATCCATATCAACAAAACACTTGCAAGTAAAACTTGCGATTGTGATCAAGCGCTGATGGTGGGGACCACCGTCACATGCTTTTTCGAAAACTTAAAGACTTTCGTCGTTTAAACATATTTTCTTCAATTTTGGTTTTTGAGGGCTTAAAAGCCTGAAATGACTGTTTTCACTATAAACATGTTATTGCGTGGTTTGACCACAAAAAACTTCAATTTCTCCTTCTGCAAAACACGGCTATGACCACATACATTAAATTCAACTACAAACTTGGTTGCTGCCCATCAACATTAATTTCTTCCTTACAATTTTCCCATTCCTCTTGAATGCACAGTGCTATGCACACTCAACCTTCTGCTGTTGCTGCTGCCCCTGTACTCTGTGTCTATCTGCTCAGGGAAAGTAGGTGACTTTAATATTTTCAACACTCCCCCTTGAAGTCAGTTGCTGGGTTATCAGTCATACCCAAGCATTTTCTTAAATATTCAAAGGTATTCTGCCCCAATGACTTTGTCAAAATATCTGCAAATTTCTCCTCTGTTCTATAATGCTGTAAAATAATTTCTCCATTTTTCACCAATTCTCTGATATAGTGAAACTTAGCATCAATGTGTTTCATTCTTTTGTGAAACATAGAATTCTTTGATAATGCAATAACTGAGCTATTGTCACAATAAATCACTATGCCCTTTACCTATTCTTGACACAAATTTCTTAACATTCTTCTCATCCAAAATACTTGACACGTTGCTGTTGTAGCTACCACATATTTTTCCTCTGTTGTAGATAATGCTAGAATAGGTTGTTTCTTAGAAGTCCATGAAATGGCTCCTGAACCCATATGAAAAAGATAGCCGGATGTGATTTTCTGATCATCTACACTTCCAGCCCAATCACTGTCAATGTATCCACCTAAATTTAAATTTTCTGAAGTAGTATATAAAATTCCATACCTTTTAGTTCCTTTAACATACCTCAGAATTCTCTTCGTTTCCTGCCAATGTGCTTCTTTTGGCTTCTCCATAAATCTGGAAATCAAACTAACAGCATGCATAATACCCGGCCTAGTTGCAGTCAAATACATGAGGCTGCCAACTATGCTTTTATACAAACTTGGATCAAAATCCTTGATGTTGTCATCTTTACTCAACTTCAATCCCATTACTGTGGGAGTAATTGCAGCTTTGCACTCCTGCATATTAAATATTTCAAAAACTTGATTCACATACTTTGCTTGTGAGATAAAGATCCCTTTTTCATTTTGTTCTACTTCTATTCCTAAGAAGTATCTCAACAAACCCATGTTAGTCATTTCAAATTCTTCTTTCATGACCGTTTTAAAATTTTCACTAAGATAATCATCATTACCAGTGAATATTACATCATCAACATATAACACAATAATGAGCATTCTACCATCTTTTTCTTTGATTTACAATGTGGGTTCTCCATCACATTTTTAAAACTGTTTTCCAGTAGATAGGAATCTATTCTACTGTACCATGCTCTTTGTGCTTGCTTCAGCCCATAAAGAGCTTTCTTCAATTTGCACACTTTTTGTTCTTGGTCTTTCTTCTCATAGCCGAGAGGTTGTTCAACATACACCTCTTCCATTAATACTCCATTTAAAAATGCGGATTTTACATCCATCTGATATACCTTCCATTTGTTTTGTGCTGCTATGGACAACACTGCTCTTACTATCTCCATTCTTGCAACTGGTGCAAAATTTTCTTCCCTGTCTCTTCCATGCTACTGCTTATATCCCTTGACAACAAGTCTGGCCTTGTGTCTTTCTATCTTACCTTCAGCATTACTCTTGGTCTTGTAGACCCATTTAACTCCAATCACTTCTTTATATTTAGGGAGATCAACCAACTACCATGTTTTTTTCTTCTCTATGGCATTAATTTCATCATCCATAGCTTCTATCCATTTTCTATCTTTTATGGCATCTTCAAAATGAATAGGGTCATCAACTTGACAATAAAAAGCAAATAAGGAATTCATACCTTCATTTTCCACTTCCTGCTCATAAATTTCATTAATATTTATGAATTTTGTTCCTCTTTCATTTGGTGTAGTCGTGCTTGAAGAAGAACTCAATTATGCTCCATGTGGTGTGCTCGGAGAATCACTATCACTTCTTCTCAAGGGTGTTCTCCTTGCTGCTTGAGGTGTCCCTTGATTTCCTTGTATTAATGGAGTTTGTGCTACTAATGAGGTGTTATTTTCTTCCATATTTTCCTCATCTTCATCATGAGATAAACAACTTTTGACTTTGACTGTTTTATCAATGCTTCCATCCCATGCTTCCTCTTCAATGAAATGTACATCTCTTGTTATCACAAACTTCTTTGTGGATGGGTTATACAATCTGTATCCTTTGGAATCTTCACAATATCCAAGGAAGATGCACTTCTCCCCCTTACTATCCAACTTATTCCTCAACTTGTTTGGAATGTGTGCATAAGATACACATCCAAAAACTCTCATGTGGGTGACTCCCTATTTTCTGTCACTCCACGCTTCTTCTGGAACTTTTTTCATAACAAATTTTGTAGGGCATCTAATTAAAATATACACAACACAATTTGCTGCTTCTGCCCAATACTCATTTGACAAGTGTTTTTCCTTTAGCATACTTCTCACCATTTCCATTATGGTTTGATTCTTCCTTTCAGCAACTCCATTCTATTGGGGTGTATACCTTGTGGTAAATTTTTTGTGTATTCCATTCTCTCTACAAAAACGCAAAAATTCCTTTGAGATGTATTCACCTCCTCTATCAGTTCTGAGAACTTTGATATGCAGCCCGCTCTCTTTCTCTACTAGCGCTTTAAAATGGAAAAAAAATTCAAAGACTTCACTCTTATATTTCATAAAATAAACCCACACTTTCCTTGTGAAATCGTCTATGAAGGTCAACATGTAATTGCTGCCTGAAACTGATGTTGTTTGCATCGACCCACATAAATCTGAATGAATGATCTCTAAGGGTGCTTTCGCCCTTATGCTTTTCCCTGATGGAAAATTTTCTCTATGTTGCTTTCCCAATATGCAACCTTCACATAGGCTGTTAGGTTTCTCAATCAATGACAAACCTCTTACCATTCCTTTTATGTTCAACAAATTTAATCCTCCGAAATTGAGATGTCCGAATATCAAGTGCCATAACTAGTTCTCATCTTTCACTTCCTTCTGAAAGACTTCTTGAGTTATAGCTGCTACACTTTTCCCTTTTCCCTTCAAGTCCATATTGAGCTTGAGTGGAAACATTCTATTGCTGGTCATTTGTATTTTAGCAATGATCTTCTTACTTGGAGGTATATCCTTTATTGTGCACACATCATCCTTAAAGATTACATTGTAACCTTTGTTTATGAGCTTCCCAACTCTCAAAATATTACATTTCAAACTAGGAACATAATACACATCTGGAACAAATTTTTTCTCACCATTTCTTGCACGAATACTAACTTTGCCTTTTCCTTTTACAAAGATCTTAGTATCATCTCCTGTGATTACCTCTGATTTTACTTCTTCATCTAGATTGGAAAACATTGCTCTGTTTCCAGTCATATGATTACTACATCCTGAATCTAAGAACCAAACATCATCTTCTCTATCTTGTGCTACATTACATGTTAACAACACATTACTCGAGTTCTTTTCTTCTTTTGCTACATTATCATTCTGCTGATTTTTCATGTCATTTTTTTTTTCCTACATTGATTGGCATGGTGCCCATATTTCTTGCAATAATGACATTGGACATTGTATTTGTCATACCTTTGTCCATGCGCATCTTGGTGTTGATGTCCACCTTGTTGGCTATTGCATTGGTCGTGGTTTTGATTCTGACTGTTGCTCCTTCCATGTGGATGTGAAGTGTTGTTCATTCCTCCTTTTTTTTGGCTTATGCCTCTTCCTCTTCCTCTGCATTGACCTCTTCCTCTTCCAAAATGCTTTTGGGTCTTGAAGGCATGTTCTAGAGATGGATTTACTTTTCTTTCCATTATTTGTTCATGAGTCATCAATAAAGCATGAAGTTCATCTACTGTGAACTTTGAGAGATCCTTAGTCTCTTCTATGGTAGTAACTATAACATCAAACCTTGAGGGTAGACTCCTCAAAATTTTCTCCACAATCCTTCTTTCTTCTAGAGTTTCTCCATGAGACCTTATCTGATTTACCATCCCAATAACATGTGTGAAAAATGAGTCTATATTTTCTGAATCTTTCATACAGAGAGTTTCAAAATCTCTCCTCAGCAACTGTAGTTTTGTTGTCTTCACTTTCTCCATACATTGGTATGCTACCTTGAGAGTATCCCATACATCCTTGGATCTCTTAGTTGCTGCTATCCTTGGAAACACACTCTCATGTACTGCTTGATGCAAATAGAAGAGGGCTTTAGAGTCCTTCTTTCTATTTCTCTTCAATATATCCTTCTATTCCTGAGTTAAGGCATTAAAGGCCTGCTCATCAGCTGGTTCATCAAAACCTTCTTCTACAAACTCTCGTAAGTCTTTTGAGGAAAACAGGGTTCTCATGGTAATGGACCAATAATCATAATTCTTTCCATTAAATTGTGGAAGCTGAGAATTTCCAATACTCATACTAGTGCTTGGTCCAACCATTTCTTTTAAACTGAACTTTAAACTTAAACAAACTGTCTTTCCTTCTCTAAAGAACAAACTCTTTTAAACAAAAACAACAACTGTGTTTTCTTTAGAGAAATACCTAAACTTTATCTTCTGCTGAGCCTTCACTGTGCTGGAGAACTGCTGCAACAAATCTTTTTCTTCCTTCAGCTTCTTTGACACCTTCAAAGAGCCTGAACTAGCTCTGATACCATGTTGAAATTTCTCAAAATTCCATAACAAAACATAGAGAATAATGCTTTCCTTCTAAACATAGAGAAAATAAATGTTTTGCTTCACAGAGACAGAGATGGATTGAAAATGCTTTCTTCTATTTCATAAAAAAAACTCTGTTACAATATCTTTATCCTCAGAGGGATTACAATGGTGGACTGCTGCAAACACAATGCCAACAACTTCACTCTGTCTCACACAGAAAAATACAACACTACTGTGTAACAAAACAATACAATACATTACAATTCTGCCTCTCACGACTTTTTCTTTATATACCGCAACACTTTTTAATAAAACAAAACTATAAGGAAAATAAAACTAAACTATTTGGTTTATGGCTCAGCGGGCTTACATATCAAAATGCACATATGTTTTAAAACATTATAACATATCACTCCAAAGGTTCAAAACCTTTATCACGCAATAACTAACAAAACATAAAACATTAACAAAGTATGTGCTCGGTCAAAAATGATAAACCATATTTCATTGGAAAATCGCGTTACAAAATGGCTCTGCTGACGTAATCATTTGTGTGCGGGATGAATTATTAAATCTAGCGCATAAAATGATATCGTGTCCAAAAATTGGTTTCGGATACGAAAGCTTTTGGATGCAGGATGAAAAAATTCAATCACGCTCATAAAACCGCATCGTGTCCAAAAATGAGTTTCGCAGATGGACCAAATAAAATGCGATTGCGATTCAATGGTATTGAGATTGCACGATTGCGTGATGTGTGATGTGTGACTGTGGTGGGACCACATCGCATTGCACCATCAACATCGACAGAAATCAAATGGGAGAATGTTTTGAACAAACAAGTGCGATGTTGCGATCGCAATTGCATCGCATCGCAAACATTTCTACGAAACACAACATATGGTAGATGGTTGGTGAATGCGATTGCGATTGCATCATATATAATACATCAGTAGTAAAACTTTGGATGGGCGGATCAAATGACATGTTGCGATATGTGATTGCGATTATGGTGGGACCACATCTCATCGCATCGCAAACTCTTATGTCTGCAGAACATTTGTGGTACGTCGCTCCTTTGTGATTGTGATGATTGCATTGCAATTGAAAAATCCATATCAACAGGACACTTGCAAGTAAAAATTATGATTGCGATCAAGCGCTGATGCTGGGGACCACCATCACCTGCTTTTTCAAAAACTTAAATACTTTCGCCGTTTAAAAAAGTTTTCTTTAATTTTGGTTGTTGAGGGCTTAAAAGCCCGAAATGACTGTTTTCACTGTAAACGTGCTGTTGCGTGTTTTGACCACGAAAAACTTCAATTTATCCTTCTGCAAAACATAGCTGTGCCCACATACATTAAATTCAACTGTAAACTCGGCTGCTACCCATCAACATTAATTTCTTCCTTACGATTTTCCCATTCCTCTTGAATGCACAGTGATGTGCACACTCAACCTTCTGCTATTGTTGCTGCCCCTATACTCTGTTTCTACCTGCTCGGGGAAAGCAGGCAAATTTAATATTTTCAACAAGTCATGATCCCCATGATCATGCCTAGGAATCTCTCTAGCAACTTCCACACTTTCCTTGTCACTCTTACCGAAGTCGAAAATAGCATGGATCCGAGGAAGAAGCAGAAAAGAGGACAATTCATCATGGGAAAAATGAAGCCAATGGTGATACTGAAAAAACTTGATTCTCTTGAATGCAGTGGAAACCTGGGTGTGGAACCAAGGCTTGTACCACATTCCAATCCATGATAGGGGAGAGATCCACCTCAAACCTGTGAGAATGATTGTGCTATGAATGCCTCATGAAGACCTCCAGCCACGACCTATTGAGCTTTAGGTGTTGGATCTTGATGTGATCATGCACTCTCTTGGATGTTACTAATGGCTGGGGTAATGTCTGAGCAAGGGCGTGAACATGTAGAAGTGGCTGCGCTTGAGCCTGAACATGGGGTGATCCACAACGTGCTCTTCACCATTTTGCACTTAATTTTTTTTGTCTGTCAATCTCCTCCGATGCCAGGGTCCATGGATCAGGTGTTGTATAGTAGCCCACTATTGGATATAATGATAAAACAAGAAGGACATAGGAAAAATGATGGGGACTATCAACACCCATGTGAATTGCACCAAAAATTCTGCAAACAAACTCGGTCCTTTGATTTTGAAAACTGAGTTTTCTGTGTACGCTGGAAGGTTTTTGTTTAAATATTTTGATTTTGTTTTAGGCCACGTAGATGGCAGTCCCCACAAACCCACAATAGCAGCGGTCCCATCTGCCAGTGCACAAGCACGTGGACCAATCAATGTTTTTCGCGTTGGTTTGGTGCCTACATAATCAAGCCAAGAATTGGACCCGAAAAGGTTTTATAAATTGCGCTCTAAATTTTTCGTGTTACAAATGGACCTGACATCAGCATGAACATTTGTTATGTGATATTTATTAAAAATTTTCTTATAAATGGTTTGGAGACTGCGGGCCCCATCTCTCAGCCAATGATATTGCGATCGCATGAAGTTTTGCCCATGTGACGTCACGGTAGTTTGTGACATGATTTTTCATTGCAATTTGATTTAATGTTCTTTTGAAGTCTAGGCAGAAGTTTTCGTAGGTTATGGTTTGCTAATGTTTTTTTGTTATATTTTTTGGCATATCGCGCATTGAACTTTGTTATAAAACATATGCGGCATTTTGTAATGTGGGCCCGGTGGGCCATACATAGTTTAGTTTTTGTTTTGTTGGTTAAAATGTGAGGCACCATATATATGAAAGAAATAGCCCGAGGCTAATGTAATTTACACAGCAGTGTATTTTTGAAAAGACAGCAGTGTGTGTTGAAAAATAGAGAAACAGTTTTTGGAAAAACACAGTGACTATGTATTTTCTTTGTAAGAGAGACAGAGTGTTTTAAGCACTGTGTTTTTGTAGCAGTACAATGTAATCCCTCAGAGGAGGAAGATCAAGTTTTTGTAATAGTTTTTACAGTTAATGAAATAGTTATAGTTTTTGTCAACTCTATCTATCAGTGAGAAATTTTTTTTTAATTCTCTGTGTTTGAAGGAGAGTATTATTCTCTCAGTGTTTGTTCTAGAATTATCATAAATTCCAACATGGTATCAGAGGTAGTCCAGGGTATTTGAAGGCGTCAAAGAAGTTTAAGGAATGAATTTTTGTTGCAACAGTTTCAGCTAAAGTCCAAGGTATTTCTCAAAACAGAGTTTGCATTACCGTTTGAAGACAGTCAGTTCATTTAAAAATCATAGTGAAGATTTAAAGCATAGTTCAGAGTGCTAGGCATGGCAAGAGCCAGCACAAGCATGAGTATTGGAAATTCTCAGCTCCCACAGTTCAATGGAAAGAGCTATGATTATTGGCCAATAAGCATGAGAGCCATGTTTTCCTCTGAAGACTTATGGGATCCTCTTGAAGAAGGTTTTGAAGAACCAATAGATAAACAAGATTTTTATGCCTTGACATAGACAGAGAAGGATTTGTTGAAGAGCATTAGGAAGAAGGAATCAAAATCCCTCTTCTTTCTCTATCAAGCAGTACATGAGAATGTGTTTCCAAGGATAGCAGCAGCTAATAATTCCAAGGATGCATGGGATACCCTTAAAACAACCTATCAAGGTATGGAGAAGGTGAAGACAACAAAGCTACAATTGCTGAGGAGATATTTTGAGACTCTCTGCATGAAATATTCTGATAACATGATCTCATTCTTCACACATGTGATTGGGATGGTCACACAGATAAGATCTCATGTAGAAACACTTTAAGAAAGAAGGATTGTGGAGAAATTTTTGAGGAGCTTACCCCCAAGGTTTGATGTTATAGTCAAAACCATAGAAGAGACAAAGGATCTCTCAAAATTTTCAGTTGATGAGCTTCATACATCACTGCGGACACATGAATAAAGATTGGGTAGAAATGAAAACTCATCTTTCGAGCATGCCTTCAAGACCCAAATTTCCTCTGGAAGAGGAACAGGTCAACGAAGAGTAAATAACAGAGGAAATGTACTAACAGAGGAAATTATGCAGCCTATGTACTAAATAGATGCCCATTTAAATTAGTGATGAATAGAGTTCCAGAAGAAGCATGGAGTGGGATAAAACAAGGAGTCAACCACATGAAATTTTTTGGTTTTGTGGCTTATGCACACATTCCAGATCAGCTAAGGAAGAAGTTGGAAAGCAAGGGGGAGAAATGTATTTTTATTGGATACAAATCCAAAGCTTACAGGTTGTATAACCCATCCACCAAGAAATTTATTGTCTGCAGAGATGTTCAGTTCATTGAAGAAGAAGCTTGGGATGGAAGCATTGAGAAAATAGTCAATTTAAAGAGTTGTTTGTCTCATGATGAAAATGAGGATGATATGGCTGAAATACATCCATCATTAGCACGACTACCTCCACCAACATAAGGACAACAAAGAACACCACAAGATGGATTAAGAACATCCTTGAGAAGTTATGAGATTGCTTCTAGAACTACACCACAAGGAGCAGATTTGAGTGCTTCTTCAAGCACATGTACACCAAATGAAAGAGGAACAAGATTCAAAAATTTGAATGATATCTATGAGCAAGAGTCCACAAATGAAGGTATGAACTCTTTATTTGCTTTATATTGTCATATTGATGATCCTATGCATTTTGAAGAAGCTATAAAAGATAAGAAATGGATAGATGCTATGGATGAATAAATTAATGCCATAGAGAGAAATAAAACATGGGATTTGGTTGAACTTCCAAAAGGTAAGGAATTCATTGGAGTGAAATTGGTCCGCAAGACCAAAAGCAATGCTGAAGGTAAGATTGAAAGGCACAAGGCCAGACTTGTTGTCAAAGGATATAAGCAGCAACATGGAAGAGACTATGCGGAAACATTTGCACCAGTTTCAAGAATGGAAACAGTGAGAGCAGTGTTGTCTATAGCAGAACAACACAAATGGAAGGTTCATCAAATGGATGTAAAATCAGCATTCCTAAATGGAGTATTGATGGAAGAGGTTTATGTTGAAAAACCTCTAGGCTATGATAAAAAGGGCCAAGATCACAAATTTTCCAGATTGAAGAAAGCTCTTTATGGGCTAAAACAAGCACCAAGAGCATGGTACAGTAGGATAGGTTCCTATCTACTAGAAAATGGGTTTGAAAAGTGTGAAGGAGAATTGACACTATACATCAAGGAGAAAGATGGTAAGATGTTGATTGTTGTTTTATATGCTGATGATGTGATCTTCACAGGTAATGATGATTACCTTATTGAAAATTTTAAAAAGGTCATGAAAGATGAAATTGAAATGACTGATATGGGCTTACTGAATACTTCTTAGGAATAGAAGTAGAGCAAAATGAAAATAAGATTTTTATTTCTCAAGCTAAGTATGTAAATGAAGTTTTGGAAATATTTAACATGCACGATTGCAAGGCAGCAATAACACCCACAGTAATGGGATTGAAACTCAGCAAAGAGGACAACAGTAAGGATTTTGATCCTAGTTTGTAAAAGAGCATAGTTGGAAGCCTTATGTATTTGAATTAAAATAAGCCTGATATTATGCATGTTGCTAGTTTGATTTCCAGATTCATGGAGAGGCCAAAAGAAGAACATTGGCAGGCAACAAAAAAAATTCTGAGGTATGTGAAAGGAACCAAGAGGTATGGTATTTTGTATACTACTTCAGGAAATTCTGAGTTAATTGGATACATTGACAATGATTGGATTGGAAGTGTAGATGACGGGAAAAGTACATCTGGTTATGTTTTTCATATGGTTTCAGGAGCTATTTCATGTGCTTCTAAAAAGTAGCCTATTGTAGAATTGTCTATAGCAGAGGTAGAGTATGTGGCAGCTACAGCAGTAGCATGTCAAGCAGGGCGGATGAGAAGAATGTTGAGGAGCTTATGTCAAGAACAGGTAAACGTCACAACGATTTATTGTGACAATATCTTAGCCATAACATTGTCTATTAATTATGTGTTTCACAAAATAACAAAACACATAGATGCTAATTTTCACTACACCAGGGAGTTAGTGAAAAATGGAGAAATTATTTTAAAACATTGCGGGACTTAGGAGAAATTTGCAGATATACTGACAAAGCCATTGGGGCAGAAAAACTTTGAATATTTGAGGAAATGCGTGGGTATGACTGATAACCCAACAGTTGAACTTAAGGAGGAGTATTGAAGTGTTAACTTCAACTGCTCTGCAGAAAAACGCCACTTTCCATTTTTGTTTTGAAGAACTCTATCAAACGCTGCTTGTTATTTTTTTTGAACAATCAATTTAAGAACCCTTACAGTCCTTTGATTTCAAAAACAGAGTTTTTTGTGTACACAGGAATAATTTTGTTTAAATATTTTGATTTGGTTTGAGGCCACATAGATGGCAGTCCCCACAAGCCACGACAACAACGGTCCATTCTGCCAGTGCACAAGCATGTGGACCAATCAATGCTTTTTTCTTTGGTTTGGTGCCTACGTAATCAAGCCAAGAGACGAACCTGAAAAGGTTTTATAAATTGAATTCTAATTTTTTCGCGTTACAAATGGACCTGAGGTCAGTGGGAACATTATTTACGCGAACTTTATTAAAATTCGGCTTATAAATGGTTTGGAGTCCGCGGGCCCCATCTGTCAACCAATGAGATTGCGATCATGTAGAGTTTTGCCTGGGTGACGTCACGGCAGTTTGTGACACAATTTCTCATTGCAATCTGATTTAATGTTCCTTTGAAGTCCAGGCGGAAGATTTTTTAGGTTATGGTTTGTTAATGTTTTTTTGTTATATGTTTTGGCATATCGCATTGAACTTTGTTATAAAACATATGTGACATTTTGTAATGTGGGCCTGGTGGGCCATACGTAGTTTAGTTTTTTTTTGCTGGTTGAAATGTGTTTCATCATATATATGAAAAAAATAGCCCGAGACTAATGTAATATACACAACAGTGTATTTTTTAAAACACTGCAGTGTGTGTTGAAAAACAGAGAAACAGTTTTTGGAAAAACACAGTGAGTGTGTATTTTCTTTGTAAGCGAGACAGAGAATTTTAATCACTGTGTTTTTGTATCAGTCACAGTGTAATCCCTCGGAGGAGGAAGATCAATTTTTTGTAATAGTTTTTATAGTTAATGAAATAGTTACAGTTTGTGTCAACTTTGTGTATTAGTGAGTAACTTTTTTTTAATTCTTTGTGTTTGAAGGAGAGTATTATTTTCTCAGTGTTTGTTCTGGAATTATCATAAATTCCAACATGGTATCAGAGGTAGTCTAGGCTCTTTGAATGTGTCAAAGAAACTGAAGGAAGAACTTTTTGTTGCAGCAATTTCTCTAGGTGTCAACTTTGTCTATCGGTGAGTAATTTTTTTTTAATTCTCTGTGTTTGAAGGAGATTATTATTTTCTCAGTGTTTGTTCTAGAATTATCATAAATTCTAGCATGATATCAGAGGTATTCTAGGCTCTTTGAAGGTGTCAAAGAAGCTGAAGGAAGAACTTTTTGTTGCAGCAGTTTCTCTAGCAGTGTGAAGGCTCAGCTAAAATCCAAGGTATTTCTCAAAATAGAGTTTGTGTTACTGTTTGAATATAGCTAGTTCATTTAAAAATCACAGTCAATATTTAAAGCATGGTTCACAGTGCTAGGCATGGTAGGAACCAGCACAAGCATGAGGATTGGAAATGCTCATCTCCCACAGTTCAATGGGAAGAACTATGATTATTGGGCAATCGCCATGAGAGCCCTGTTTGCCTCTCAAGACTTATGGGAGCTTGTTGAAGATGGTTTTGAAGAACCAATGGATGAACAAGAGTTTAATTCCTTGACACAGATAGAGAAGGATTTGTTGAAGAGCAATAGGAAGAAGGACTCAAAAACTCTCTTCTATCTCTATCAAGCAGTACATGAGAGTGTATTTCCAGGGATAGTAGCAGCTAAGAAATCCAAGGATGCATGGAATACCTTCCAAACAGCCTATCAAGGTATGGATAAGGTGAATAAAACAAAGCTACAATTGCTAAGGAGAGCTTTTGAGACTCTCTGCATGAAAGAGTCTGATAACATAGACTCATTCTTCACACATGTGATTAGGATGGTCACACATATAAGATCTCATGGAGAAACACTTGAAGAAAGAAGGATTGTGGAAAAATTTTTGAGGAGCTTACCTTCAAGGTTTGATGTTATAGTCACAACCATAAAAGAGACAAAGGATCTCTCAAACTTTTCAGTTGATGAGCTTCATGCATCACTGATGACAGAATAATAAATATTGAGTAGAAATGAAAACTCATCTTTGGAGCATGCCTTGAAGACCCAAATGTATTTTGGAAGAGGAAGAGGTCAAGGCAAAGGAAATAATAGAGGAAAAGGTAGAGGCAGAAGCCAAAACATAGGAGGAAAAAAGAGTCCTACAAATAATCAAGGAAGGGGCAAAAATCAAAATCAGAACCAAGGCCAAAGAAGTAGCTGGAAAGGTGAACAAAATCAAGCACATGGAGAAAGGTATGATAAATCCAATGTCCAATGTCGTTACTGTAAAAATAATGGGCATTATGCTAATGAATGTAGGAAGAAGCCGAATGACATGGGTAGCAAACCCGGTGCCAATTTTACTAGAGAAAATATCAGCCAAGATAAAAAAAATTTAGCATGTAATATGGCTGAGGAAAATAGTGAAGATTTATGGTTTCTAGATTCAGGATGTAGCAACCATATGACAGGAAACATTGCTATGTTTTCTATGTTAGATGAAAATGTGAAGTCTCAAGTCACATTGGGAACAGACAGTAAGGTTTCTGTCACAGGAAAAGGCATAGTAAATGTCTCGAAAAATAAAGGAGAAAAGAAGAGAATATCTGATGTATATTATGTACCAGGTATGAAATGTAATTTGTTAAGCATTGGGTAGCTCATTCAAAAGGGAAACAATGTTTTCTTGGAAGATGATGTATACACCATCATGGATAAACCACCAAGAAAATAATATATTGCTGAAATAAGGATGACAAGGAACATAATGTTCCCTCTTAGGATGAGGGCAGATTTGAAGAAAGGAGAAGAAATGGCAGTAGTGACACAAGAGACTTTCCAAAGAGAAGAAAAAGATCAGAATTGGTTATGGCATTTGAGATTTGGACATCTCAACCTTGGAGGTCTTAATTTGTTACATAGGAAAGGAATGGTAAGAGGATTACCATTGATTGAGAAACCAGACAGCTTATGTGAAGGTTGTATCTTAGGTAAACAACATAGACAATTTTTTCCATCAGGGAAAAACATAAGGGAAAAGGCACCCTTAGAAATTGTCCATTCAGATTTGTGTGGACCAATGCAAACACCATCACTTGCAAGCAGCCATATATGCTGACTTTTATTGATGATTTCACAAGGAAAACTTGGGTTTATTTCTTGAAAAATAAAAGTGAAGTGTTTGAAAAATTATGCAACTTTAAAGCACTTGTTGAGAACCAAAGTGGACAACATATTAAGGTCTTAAGGATTGATAGAGGAGGTGAGTATATCTCTAAAGAATTTCTGTGTTTTTGCAGAGAAAATGGCATACATAAGCATTTTACAACAAGGTATACACCACAGCAAAATAGAGTTGCTGAATGGAAAAATAGGACAATCATGGATATGGTAAGGAGTATGCTAAAGGAAAAACATTTTCCATATGATTATTGGGCTAAAGATGTACATTGTGCAGCCTATGTACTAAATAGATGCCCAAAAAAGTAGTGATGAATAGAGTTCCAGAAGAAGCATGGAGGGGGATAAGACAAGGAGTCACCCACATGAAAGTTTTTAGTTGTGTGGCTTATGCACACATTCCAGATCAACTAAGGATGAAGTTGGACAGCAAGGGGGAGAAATGTATTTTTATTAGATACAAAGAGGAATTGAAAGCTTACAGGTTGTATAACCCATCCACCAAGAAATTTATTGTCAGTAGAGATGTTCAGTTCATTGAAGAAGAAGCTTGGGATGAAAGCATTGAGAAAACAGTCAATGTAAAGAGTTTTTTGTCTCATGATGAAAATGAGGATGATATGGCTGAAATACATCCATCATTAGCACCACTACCTCCACCAACACAAGGACATCAAGGGAGACCACAAGTTGGATTAAGAACATCCTTGAGAAGTAATGAGATTGCTTCTCCAAGAACACCATAAGGAGCAGATTTGAGTGCTTCTTCAAGCACATGTACACCAAATGAATGAGGAATAAGAGTCAGAAATCTGAATGATATCTATGAGAAAGACAGAGAAAATGAAGGTATGAACTCTTTATTTGCTTTATATTGTGATATTGATGATCATATTCATTTTGAAGAAGCTATAAAAGATAAGAAATGGATAGACACTATGGATGAAGAAATTAATGCCATAGAGAGAAATAAAACATGGGATTTGGTTGAACTTCCAAAAGGTAAGGAATTCATTGGAGTGAAATGGGTCTACAAGACAAAAAACAATGCTGAAGGTAAGATTGAAAGGCACAAGGCTAGAGTTGTTGTCAAAGGATATAAGCATCAACATGGAAGAGACTATGAGGAAATATTTGCACCAGCTACAAGAATGGAAATAGTGAGAGCAGTGTTGTCTATAGCAGCACAACACAAATGGACGGTTCATCAAATGGATGTAAAATCAACATTATTAAATAGAGTATTCATGGAAGAGGTTTATGTTGAAAAACCACTAAGCTATGAGAAAAAGGGCCCAGAACATAAAGTTTACAGATTGAAGAAAGCTCTTTATGGGCTGAAACAAGCACCAAGAGCATGGTACAGTAGGATATATTCTTATATATTGGAAAATGGGTTTGAAAAGTGTGAAGGAGAACCCACACCATACATCAAGGAGAAAGATGGTAAGATGATGATTATTGTTTTATATGTTGATGACATGATATTCACAGGTAATGATGATTACCTCATTGAAAATTTTAAAAAAGTCATGAAAGATGAATTTGAGATGACTGATATGGGCTTGCTGAAATAATTCTTAGGAAGAGAAGTAGAAAAAAATGAAAATAAGTTTTTTATTTCTCAAGCTAAGTATGTAAATGAAGTTTTGGAAAGATTTAACATGCAATATTGCAAGTCAGCAATAACACCCACACTAATGGGATTGAAACTCAGCAAAGAGGACAACAACAAGGATTTTAATCCTAGTTTGTACAAGAGCATAGTTGGCAGCCTTATGTATTTGGCTACAACTAGACCTAATATTATGCATGTTGTTAGTTTGATTTCCAGATTCATGGAGAGGCCAAAAGAAGCACATTGGCAGGCAGCAAAAAGAATTCTGAGGTATGTGAAAGGAACCTAGAGGTATGGTATTTTGTATACTACTTCAGAAAATTCTGAGTTAATTGGATACACTGATAGTGATTTTGCTGGAAGTGTAGATGACGGGAAAAGTACATCTGGTTATGTTTTTCATATGGTTTCAGGAGCTATTTCATGGGCTTCTAAAAAGAAACCTATTGTAGCATTGTCTACAATAGAGGCATAATATGTGGCAGCTACAGCAACAGCATGTCAAGCAGAGTGTATGAGAAGAATGTTGAGGATTTTATGTCAAAAACAGGTAAAAGGCGCAGTGATTTATTGTGACAATAGCTCGGCCATATCATTTTCTAAGAATTTTGTTTCACAAAAGAAAAAATCACATAGATGCTAAGTTTCACTACATTAGGGAGCTACTGAACAATGGAGAAATTATTTTAAAACATTGCAGGACTCAGGAGAAATTTGCAAATATGCTGACAAAGCCATTGGGGCAGAAAAGCTTTGAATATTTGACGAAATGCATGCGTATGACTAACAACCCAGCAGTTGAACTTAAGGGGGAGTGTTGAAGTGTTAACGTCAACTTCTCTGTAGACAAATGATGCTTTCCATTTTTGTTTTGAAGAACTCTGTCAAACGCCACTTGCTATTTTTGTTGAACAGTTAATTTAAGAATCCTTATAGTCCTTTCATTTCAAAAATAGAGTTTCCTGTGTATGCGGGAAGGTTTTTTTTTAAAGATTTTGATTTGGTTTGAGGCCATGTAGATGGCAGTCCCCATAATCCATGGCAACAATAGTCCCATTTGCCAGCGCACAAGCACGTGGACCAATCAATGATTTTCGCATTTGTTTGGTGCCTACATCATCAAGAAAAGAACCGGACCTGAAAAGGTTTTATAAACTACGCTCTAAATTTTTCGCGTTACAAATGGACTTGACGTCAGTAGGAACATTTGTTATGCGAACTTTATTAAATTCTGCTTTATAAACAGTTTGGAGTCCGCGGGCCCCATCTCTCGGCCAATGAGATTGAGATCACGCAGATTTTTTCTCCGGTGACATCATGGTAGTTTGTGATGCGATTTTTTGTTGCAATATGATTTAATGTTCTTTTGAAGTCCGAGTGGAAGGTTTCGTATGTTATGGTTTGTTAATTTTTTTTTGTTATATGTTTTGGCATATCGAGCATTGAACTTTGTTATAAAACATATGCGGCATTTTTTAATGTGGGCCTAGTGGGGCATACATAGTTTAGTTTTTGTTTTGTTGGTTAAAATTTGTTGCGCCATGTATATGTAAAAAAACAGCCCGAGGCTAATGCAATGTACACAGCAGTGTATTTTTGAAAAGAAAATAGTGTGTGTTGAAAAATAGAGAAACAGTTTTTGGAAAAACACAGTGAGTGTGTATTTTCTTTGTAAGAGAGACAGAGCATTTTAAGCACTGTGTTTTTGTAGCAGACACAGTGTAATCCCTCAGAGGAGGAAGATCAAGTTTTTGTAATAGTTTTTATAGTTAATGAAATAGTTACAGTTTGTGTAAACTCTATCTATTAGTGAGCACATATTTTTAATTCTTTGTGTTTGAAGGAGAGTATTATTCTCTCAATGTTTTTTCTGCAATTATCATAAATTCCAACATGGTATCAGAGGTAGTCCAGGCTCTTTGAAGGTGTTAAAGAAGCCAAAGGAAGGACTTTTTGTTGCAGCAGTTTCTCCATTAGTGTGAAGGCTCAGTTAAAATCCAAGGTATTTCTTAAAATAGAGTTTGTGTTATTGTTTGAAGACATTTAGTTCATTTAAAAGTCACAGTCAAGATTTAAAGCCTAGTTCAGAGTGCTAAGTATGGCAGGAGCCAACACAGGCATGCTTATTGGAAATGCTTAGCTCCCATAGTTCAATGGGAAGAACTACGATTATTAGGCAATCACCATGAAAGCCCTGTTTTCCTCTCAAGACTTATGGGAGCTTGTTGAAGATAGTTTTGAAGAACCAATAGATGAACAAGAGTTTAATGTCTTGACATAGGCAGAGAAGGATTTGTTGAAGAGAAATATGAATAAGGACTCAAAATCCCTCTTCTATCTCTATCAAGCAGTGCATGAGAGTGTGTTTCCAAGGATAGCAGCAGCTAAGAAATCCAAGGATGCATGGGATACCCTGCAAACAACCTATCAAGGTATAGATAAGGTGAATACAACAAAGCTACAATTGCTAAGGAGAGATTTTGAGACTCTCTTCATGAAATAGTCTGATAACATAGACTCATTCTTCACACATGTGATTGGGATGGTCACACAGATAAGATCTCATGGAGAAACACTTGAATAAATAAGGATCGTGGAGAAATTTTTGAGAAGCTTACCCTCAAGGTTTTATGTTATAGTCACAACCATAGAAGAGACAAAGGATCTCTCAAAATTTTCAGTTGATGAGCTTCATGCATCACTGATAAGACATGAATAAAGATTGGGTAGAAATTAAAACTCATCTTTGGAGCATGCCTTCAAGACACAAATTTCCTTTGGAAGAGGAAGAGGTCAACGCAGAGGAAATAATAGAGGAAAATGTAGAGGGAGAAGACAAAATAGAGGAGGAAAAAACAACCCTGCAAATACTCAAGGAAGTGCCAACAATCAAAATCAGAACCAAGGCCAAAGCAAAAGCTAGCAAGGTGGACAAAATCAAGCACATGAAAAAAGTTATGATAAATCCAGTGTCCAATGTCATTACTGTAAAAAATATGGGAATTATGCCAATGAATGTAGGAAGAAGCATAATGACATGGGTAATAGACCTAGTGCCAATTTTACTAGAGAAAATATCAGCCAAGATAAATTGTTTTTAGCATGTTATATGGCTGAGGAAAAGAGTGAAGATTTATGGTTTCTAGATTCAGGATGTAGCAACCATATGACAGAAAACATTGCTATGATTTCTATGTTAGATCGAAATGTGAAGTCTCAAGTCACATTGGGAACATATAGTAAGTTTTCTGTCACAGGAAAAGGCATAGTAAATGTCTTGGCAAAGAAAGGATAAAAGAAGAGCATATCTGATGTATATTATGTACCAGGTATGAAATGTAATTTCTTAAGCATTGGGCAGCTCATTCAAAATGGCTACAATGTTTTCTTTGAAGATTATGTATGCACCATTATGGATAAACAAAAAATAAAACAATGTATTGTTGAAAGAAGGATGACAAGGAACATAATGTTCCCTCTTAGGATGAGGGCAGATTTGAAGAAAGGAGAAGAAATGACAATAGTGACACAAGAGACTTTCCAAAGAGAAGAAAAATATGAGAATTGGTTATGGAATTTGAGATTTGGACATCTCAACTTTGGAGGTCTTAATTTGTTACATAGAAAAATAATGGTAAGAGGATTACCATTGATTGAGAAACCAGACAGCCTATGTGAAGGTTGTATCTTGGGTAAACAACACAAAGAAAGTTTTCCATCAGGGCAAAGCATAAGGGCAAATGCACCATTAGAAATTGTCCAGTCAGATTTGTGTGAACCAATGAAAACACCGTCACTTGCAAGTAGCCATTATATGCTGACTTTTATTGATGATTTCTTAAGAAAAACTTGGGTTTATTTCTTGAAAAATAAAAGTGAAGTGTTTGAAAAATTTTGTAAATTTAAAGCACTTGTTGAGAACCAAAGTGGACATCATATCAAGGTCTTAAGGACTGATAGAGGAGGTGAGTACATCTCTAAATAATTTAAGAATTTTTGCAGAGAAAATGGCATACTCAAGCAATTTACAGCAAGGTATACACCGCAGCAAAATGGAGTTGCTGAAATGAAAAATACGACAATCATGGATATGGTAAGGAGTATGCTGAAGGCAACAAATTTGCCAAATGATTATTGGGTTGAAGTTGTACATTGTGCAGCATATGTACTAAATAGATTCCCAACAAAAGTAGTGATGAATAGAGTTCTGGAAGAAGCATGGAGTGGGATAAAACAAGGAGTCACCCACATGAAAGTTTTTGTTTGTGTGACTTATGCACACATTCTAGCCCAGCTAAGGAAGAAGTTGGAAAACAAGGGGGAGAAATGTATTTTTATTGGATAAAACGAGGAATCCAAAGCTTACCGGTTGTATAACCCATCCACCAAGAAATTTATTGTGAGTATATATGTTCAGTTCATTGAAGAAGAAGCTTGGGATGGAAGCATTGAGAAAACAATCAATGTAAAGAGTTGTTTGTCTCATGATGAAAATGAGGATGATATTGCTGAAATACATCCATCATTAGCACCACTACCTCCACCAACACAAGGATAGCAAGGGAAACCACAAGCTGAAGTAATAACACCCTTAAGAAGTATTGAGAGTGCTTCTCCAAGCACACCACAAGGAGAAGATTTGAGTGCTTCTTCAAGCACATGAACACCAAATGAAAGAGGAACAAGATTCATAAATTTGAATGATATCTATGAGCAAGAGGCAGCAAATGAAGGTATGAACTCTTTATTTTCTTTATATTGTTATGTTGATGATCCTATTCATTTTTAAGAAGCTATAAAATATAAGAAATGGATAGATGCTATGGATGAATAAATTAATTCCATAGAGAGAAATACAACATGGGATTTGGTTGAAATTCCGAAAGGTAAGGAAGTCATTGGAGTGAAATGGGTCTACAAGACCAAAAGCAATGTTGAAGGTAAGATTTAAAGGCATAAGGCTAGAGTTGTTGTCAAAGGATATAAGCAGAAACATGGAAAAGACTATGAGGAAACATTTGCACCGGTTGCAAGAATGGAAACACTGAGAGTACTGTTGTCTATAGCAGCACAACACAAATGGAAGGGTAATCAAATGGATGTAAAATAAACATTCCTAAATGAAGTATTCATGGAAGAGGTTTATGTTGAAAAACCTCTAGGCTATGAGAAAAAGGGCCAAGAAGACAAAGTTTGCAGATTGAAGGAAACTCTTTATGGGCTGAAACAAGCACCAAGAGCATGGTTCAGTAGGATAGATTCCTATTTACTGGAAAATCGGTTTCAAAAGTGTGAAGCAGAAGCTACACTATACATCAAGGAGAAATATGGTAAGATGTTTGTTGTTTTTTTATATTTTGATGATGTGATCTTCAAAATTAATGATGATTACCTCATTGAAAATTTTAAAAAGTCCATGAAAGATGAATTTGAGATGACTGATATGGGCTTGCTGAGATACTTCTTAGGAATAGAAGTAGAGAAAAATGAAAATAAGTTTTTTATTTCTCAAGCTAAGTATGTAAATGAAGTTTTGGAAAGATTTAACATGCAGGATTGCAAGGAAGTAATAACACTCACAGTAATGGGATTGAAACTCAGAAAAGAGGACAGTAGCAAGGATTTTGATCCTAGTTTGTACAAGAGCATAGTTGGTAGCCTTATGTATTTGACTGCAACTAGGCCTGATATTATGCATGTTGTTAGTTTGATTTTCAAATTCATGGAGAGGCCAAAATAAGCACATTGGCAGACATCAAAAAAAATTCTGAGGTATGTGAAAGGAACCAAGAGTTATGGTATTTTATATACTACTTTAGAAAATTATGAGTTAATTGGATACACTGACAATGATTGGGTTGGAAGTTCAGATGACCAGAAAAGTACATCTTGTTATGTTTTTCATATGGGTTCAGGAGCTATTTCATGGGCTTCTAAAAAGCAACCTATTGTAGCATTGTCTATAGTAGAGGTAGAGTATGTGGCAGCTATAGCAGCAGCATGTCAAGTAGTGTGGATGAGAAGAATGTTGAGGATTTTATGTCAAGAACAGGTAAAAGGCATAGTGATTTATTGTGACAATAGCTCAGCCATAGCATTGTCTAAGAATTCTGTGTTTCACAAAAGAAAAAAGCACATATATGCTAAGTTTCACTACATCAGGGAGCTAGTGAACAATGGAGAAATTATTTTAAAACATTGCAGGACTTAGGAGCAATTTGCAGATATACTGATAAAGCCATTGGGGAAGAAAAGCTTTGAATATTTGAGGAAATAGATGGGTATGACTGATAACCCAACAGTTGAACTTAAGGGGGAGTGTTGAAGTGTTAACTTCAACTTCTCTGCAGAAAAATGCCTCTTTTCATTTTAATTTTGAGGAACTCTGTCAAACACCGCTTGTTATTTTTGTTGAACAGTCAATTTAAGAACCCTTACAGTCCTTTGATTTCGAAAACAGAGTTTTTTGTGTATGCGAGAAGGTTTTTGTTTAAGGATTTTGATTTGGTTTGAGGCCACGTAGATGGCGGTCCCCACAAGCCACAACAGTAGTGGTCCCATCTGCCAACGCACAAGCACGTGGACCAATCAACGCTTTTCGTGTTGGTTTGGTGCCTACGTCATCAAGCCAAGAACCGGACCCGAAAAGGTTTTATAAATTGCGCTCTAAATTTTTTGAGTTACAAATGTACCTGATGTCAGCAAGAACATTTTTTATGTGAACTTTATTAAAATATGGCTTATAAACAGTTTGGAGTCTGCGGGCCCCATCTCTCGGCCAATGAGATTGCGATCGCGCGGAGTTTTTCTCTGGTGACGTCACGGCAGTTTGTGACGTGATTTTTCATTGCAATCTTATTTAATGTTATTTTGAATTCCGGGTAGAAGGTTTCACAGGTTATGGTTTGTTAATGTTTTTTTTGTTATATGTTTTGGCATATCGTGCATTGAACTTTGTTATAAAACATATTCGACATTTTGTAATGTGGGCCTGATGGGCCATACGTAGTTTAGTTTCTTTTGTTGGTTTGAATGTGTTGTGCTATATATATGAGAAAAGATAGCCCGAGACTAATGTAATATACATTCCAGTGTATTTTTGAAAAGACAACAGTGTGTGTTGAAAAATAGAGAAACAGTTTTTGGAAAAACATAGTGAGTGTGTATTTTCTTTGTAAGAGAGATAAAGCATTTTAAGCACTGTGTTTTTGTAGCAGTCACAGTGTAATCCCTCAGAGGAGGAAGATCAAGTTTTTGTAATAGTTTTTATAGTTAATAAAATAGTTACAGTTTGTGTCAACTCTGTTTATTAGTGAGCAAATTTTTTTTAATTCTGTGAGTTTGAAGGAGAATATTATTCTCCCAGTGTTTGTTCTGGAATTATCATAAATTCCAACAGGATGACCATTGTTGGGCAATCCCATTCCATCCAAAAACTCTCAATTGTCATGTAGTCATAACTTGGCTATGATACTATTGATCTAAAAACTCTCAATTGTCATGTAGTCATAAATTGGCTATGATACTGTTGATCCGAATCTTGGGAGAGGCCAAGATCGAAACCAAAATAGACAAATAGGATCTCTAACCCAGCACAAGAACATTGATAAATAATGTGTAAGCTTAATAAATCCCCAAAAAATGAGAAGAGATAACAAAACACACCATAAAACTGAATTCACCAAATTCATTATCAAGAGACAAAAATATTGTTACAACAACATTAAGTACAGTAGTCTTCCTTCTCTTATAAAATGATATTGGTTATTTATTGTTTTTTAAGTTACAATACTATAGATGGGAAAATAACATAGGTATATAATACCATGAGCGAGATATTTATAGCCTTCAATTACATTACTATAAGTAAACATGATGAGTAAAATTACATTCCAATCAATATGCTTTATAACAATGACATTGGCTATCCTATCAATTTGAAGTTCAAGTTTCTTGACATATGCCCCAAACAACTAAGCCTTCAATGATCTATCTTTCCCATTAACATAAGATTGTGCTTTTGAACTACTAGCTCCCAACTTTCTTTATTCCTTGCTATTAGGTTCTTGGAATACAAGTTAACATTCCATTTTCCTTGGTTTCCATTCTAATTGAAAATCGTTTCCATTCAATTTTAGTTCTTACAGGAAACCAAGGTATCTTACTCGTGATATTTTCTGACAATCGAATTCCCTCTATGTTACTGATCTAAATTGATATAATAAAAACATTTGTGTTGGTTGTCATAAAAAAAAAAAAATCAAAATAACCAAATTTGTTAATAAAGGTTGAGAAACATTGCTATTTGTCTATAAAGGTGGAGATACATCAGTGTTGATGTAGGTGCTCATATTGTGTGATGTGCCCTTCGGTGGTTCGGGATTCTCTTTGGCGAAAACAAACAGAGGAATTTCATTATGAGTATGTCATATCTTCTGGCTTTCATGATGAGTCCCAAATTTTCAATTCTAATATTTTGTTGGTTGCTTTTATATTGAAATTTAGATCAGATTCAATATGAGCTAAGATTGTAGTGTACATTGTTAACTTAAAATTAGATGAAAATGTTGTTTGGGCTTTGAAGTTTTTGTTGTACGAAACATTTAAAAATCATAAACCACAACAATCCTCTCATCCTTTCATTCTCTTTTTTTTAAATTGTGTATTGAGATTTTGTAGTTAAATTTTGAATTTTTTTTAAGAAAGTGATTCAATATTTAATGGTGTATACCTTGCTCAGTTAGAATTAAATAAACAATCTAGATAAAAGGAACAGTTGAAGATTGACGAAGAAAAAAAAAATGCAAGAGAAAGTTAAAAGAGATGTTGAATGGTATTAGAAGTTGTATTTTATTTTGAGTCTATTTCAACTCTATCTTACTTTAGTTTACCCATTTATTTAGAAAAAAACTAAAGCTACATCAAAACACCTTAGTGATTGTGTCCAAACCTCACTCTGATGGTCTAGGATTACTTATTTCAAAGCAATCAAAATTTCTGATTTGTAATCAAATATGACTAGAAATGTCTTAATTTATCATGAACAAAATACTTTTTCACTTAATCACAAAACAATTTTGTAATTTAAGTGTGTGTAAATCTCATTCTGATAGTTTGGGATTGCTTTGGGATTACTTATTTCAAAGGAATCAAAATTTTTGATTTCTAGTTAAGTATGACTAGAAATGTCTTAGTTGATCATGAACAAAATACTTTATACTTAATCACAAAACAATTTTGATTTCTAATCAAGTATGACTAGGAATGTCTTAGTTGATTACAATTTTGATTTCTAATAAGTATGACTAGGAATGTTTGCCAAATACTTTCACCTAATCACAAAACAATTTTGTAATTTTTTTTTACGAGTGTTCGGGTATCCTCGTTTTTCATCTTAATTTGGCAATAAGAGGGAGACTCTAAGATAAAAATTAAACTATTTTCCGTATTTTGAATGAGGAGGTTGTAAACTGAAGCTTAAACTATTTTGCATATTTTGAATTTGTTCTTGCTCTGAAAAGATCCTATCCAGTATGGTACACTTTCTATTCGGAAGGGATTTATGGCTTAGCAACCGCTATTGTTTGTTTATGTATACCATGTCATGGTAACAATTCGAGCACTTACATCATATTCTTTTATATATAATAAGAAAAAAGTTCATATTGTTTTTGTATATAACCAAAAATCACATTAGTGTATGTTGTGAGTTTGAAGTTTGAATTCGCATGACTCTATTAGACTAGTTATTTTTCTTGTATATTTTCTTTGTTATTTGTTTATATTTACCTTGTCATGGTAACAATTGCAGCACTTATATCATATTGTTTTATACTTATATCCAAAAATTATATTAGTATACGTTCTAAGAAGTTTGAAATGGAAATCATATGACTACTTATATCCAAAAATTATATTAGTATATGTTCTAAGAAGTTTGAAATGGAAATCATATGACTATTAGATTGGTGATGTAGCTTTCATACTAGTAAGATAAACATCTATATTTAAAATTCAAGGGATTTCATCTCTTGGAGGGAATGATATATCAGAGTTAGATAAATGTATGCTAGTTTCAATTGACCACAACAATGTTACATTTTTAAATTATCATGATTATGTATGTGTTTGTCAAGATATACTTTATATTTTGAAAATAAATGACATGTCAATAAAATGTTAGTTATACTTACATTTATTATGTCAACTATGTTAGGATTTCTTATGGAGTTTTATTTGTAAAATAAATTAAAATTACTAGTGTGCACATACTAGGTGGTATATGTTAGATGTAAATATGTTTTATATTTGATTTTTGTATATTCCATAATAAAATACCCTAAAATTATAATTCATTTAAAAATTATAATATTATGTGGTGAATATTATATATTCAATTTAATATTCACCACATACTCTAAAATGATACTTCATTTAAAAATTATTTTTTAATTTAATTTTATAATATTTTTCAATTTAACACTTAATACTTACAATAAATATGCAATATAATAAGTTGATTAGGTATGGATATTCACCCTCAATTTACCATAGATATTATTAAATTGTAAATATGATTTGTTACAATACCATGGGAAAATTCCATTTCTTATCAAAACTACTTGCCCAATAACCATAACTCATTTCAAAATCAAAATATTTTATAAATATTTTAATTTTATTTAAATTTATAACATATTTTAAAACAAGTTTAAAAGAAAAAATATATGGAGAGACGTTGTATTGATGTAAATATTTGTAAACAATTAAATATGTGTTCAATTAAAAATAATAAAAAGTGAAAAGTAGTTGGCCCAATATGTAGGGATGTTGTAATGTCATGTAAGCATTTTTACTTGGTCAAAATAAAATTAAAATATAATATGATAATTATCAATAAAATATTTTGAATTAATCAAATTACATAAAACTAAATCTAAAATAAGATATAAAATAAAAAATTAATAATTATAATTATAATTAATAATAAATCTAGCGTAGATTCATCTTAACTTTGAATCAAGGAAGGACCAGAATGATCAAATCTCTTGAGGTGCAAACTCTTTTAAAGGGAAAATCATGATATACATAAAATATATAACATATAAATAGTAATTTTAAATTAACATCCATTTTACCATAAACATTAAAATAATGATTTCGTGATCATATTTAAATTTAAGTAATAAGCACATAAAAATTGTATATTCACAATATAACAAAATTTTTAACCATGAATAATAGCCCCAATTTACCATAACATTAGCAAAACCACATGCCCAAAAATCATAAATCATTTCAATATCAAATAAATTTATAAATGTTTTATTTTAATTTAATTGTATATCATTTTTTAAATCACAACTTAGTACTTATAATAAACATAAAATATAGAAAATATTATTAACCATAGATAGTCACCGACATAGTATTTGTTACACTATCATGGACCAATACCATGGCTTATCAATACCACTTGCCTAAAAATCATAACTCATTTCATAATCAAAATATTTTACTTTAAATTTATTATGTCTTGTAAACATTTTGACTCTCCTAAAAAAAATTAAAATAAATAAATTAATAATGATAGTTATCAATAAAAAAAGTATTTGGTGAAATTAAATAAAACTAAAAAAAACTAAAACAAAATATCTGGATCTACGAAAGGCCTGAAGGGATCAAATCTCTTTCCACTTTAAAAGAGAATGTTTACATTCATAAATATGTAGGATTAGGTTGTTGGTTGTTGGAGTTTTGTTAGAGATATTCTGACAATATTTGAGTCTTTGTTTGGAATTTGTTGGATCGCCTTAGCACTATTAAAGTGCCTTGTAATTTGGCTTTCAATTGAATAATACAAACTGTTTTTGAGCCATTTGTGCACTATGTTTACTTCTCTGAATTTCTTGTTGGTATTAGAGCCCATATGGATCTGAATCCCTCAAGGCCCACAAATATGGAAGAGTTCTAAGGTTTTATTCTCTGTGGATAAATAGGATAGCTTGTGGGAGTGTTTAGTTTCCATCTGTGCGAAGTTGGAGTTGGAGTTGGAGTTTTGTTGGAGTGTTTTTATGAGATTTATTTCTCTTTGGTCCTATGTTGTGCGAAGTTGGAGTTGGAGTTTTGTTGGAGTGTTTTTGTGAGATTTAGTTCTCTTTGGTCCTATGTTGTGCGAAGTTGGAGTTGGAGTTTTTTTGGAGTTTTTTTGTGATATTTACTTATCTTTGGTCCTATGTGTTTTGTTTGAATCATTGATTAGCTTGCAGATAGTGGTTTCGTGTTAGCGAATGCGTTTTTAGTGTTGCCGAGTGTCTGCGATTGGAATGTCATCGTTGAATGTGCTTTATTTGCAAGGCATGGAATGATCTCCTCTACGTTGAAGCTGCATCACTTGGTTGTTGTGTTATAATTTTATGTTCAGTAAATATAGAGTCATTAAGTTAAGTTCCTGCTTAGAGGCCGTGTTCTAGACGATCTAATTTCTCTTGTTTTGTGTACATGGAGAAATCTTCATCCCATGCAGCAACATATCCTACAGATTGTGCACTCATGAGATCTAGGTAGGGCGAGGATATTTCGTGCTAATGAATACATCAAGGAAGTATTCTCTGATCTTATTCACGATGGGAAGATTCACATTTTCGAAGCATTTCTTGTACACGTTTCGCACCAGGCATTATTGAAACATCCATCGCCGAGAAGAAAAATTCAGTGGTGTTGTTATTGTTAGCTTCAACTATAGCCACTAAAAATCCTTATTTTGTGTACTTAGGAGGAAAACACAATGAAAATGTGAACAACCAAGTAATAGTCAAATCTAGCATGAGCTTCTAGAAGCATTTCTAGGAAGTAATGAGACCTCCAAGTGATCACATCCTCTACTCATAAAATATAAGCATAAGTTTTACAGGTGTCCCATGTGACAACTTCCCTTACTGTGTTGTGTGGAAAATCTCGAAACATTCTTGTTGATGTCCCATGTGCTCCAATGTTATCCCATAGATCCTCTAATTGACTAGAAATATTAGAACATTCTTGGATCCCATTTCCTTAAATAAATTGAGTTGGAAGGTGGTTGGCGTTATTCTCTAACAATCAGGTCGATAACAACCATTAACGGCTTAGTGGAAGTGGTGTTTTTAGCAACTTACCTAGTGGGGGACCTGCGAGTGCACCAGAGGCTATAGAAAAAGGCTTGTGATGAGGTCAATAAGGATATTTAATTAAAGTGTTCAGTTGTACAGAGAGTTAAATAGCTAAATGAATTTATGTGTGAATTATATGTGTAGTTATGTAATATATATTTTGGTGTGTAGTGGAGAACCAATTAATGAACAAAAAAATGTAATTAAGGTAGAGGTTCTCGAAGTCCTTTGGTGCCGAGAGAACGTATCGCGAAGTTAATTGTATGAATTTGTTATATATTGATGGATCTTATTACGCTTCGGGCTTCAAGAGCATCGACTACAAGTTATGTTATGAGATCCACGTGTGTAGAAAGGATGGCATAATTGACTATTGAATATGCCCAGTAATCAAACAACTCACCTATTTAACTATCAAAACTGTATTTCATTTCATTTTGATAGATGGGAGTTTTTCCATAGGGTTGTCCAGTATCGAGATTTTCCTTTGGAGGATTGAGAAGTGTCAATTATAAAAATTTAATCAAATATGGTGAGAGGTGATTATGTCTTAAATGAGCTGAATTGGAAGCTCAAAAATTGTGGTGGTGAAAAGAGCGTTGCCCGGGAGATTTTAGTGTGGGAATAAGTGTCGAGGAAGACTAGTCAGATATATGTTACATGTGAGTTTCAATTTGTCATTTTTGTATTAATGTCTATAATAATGTAATGTAAGAATTGGAAGGGGCACTTGGGATAATACTTACATTAGCAAATACGTAGGATTGAGTTGTTAGTTGTTGTAGCTTTGTTGAGATATTTTCTCAACAATATTCTCTTTGTTTCGAATTTTTTGGATCTCATGAGCACTACTTTATGTGCCTTGCAATTTGGATTCCAATTAAATAATACAGTTTCTTTTTAAGCAATCCCTGCACTATGTCTTCTTCTCCAATTTTCTTGTGTTTTCATATGAAGAGATTACTGGAAGTAATTCTTCCATGTGTTGTCATGAATTGTCATTGAGAGTTCTCAAACATCAATCTAGAAGTATGTGTTTCTTATGTATGAGTTGGAGTCATGATCTACAAGTGTGGAAGTCAGAGATTTATATCCTATATATGTGTAACTATTGTGATAAAAAAAGATATCATAGTGAGTCATTTTTGCGGTGTATAATCTCTCTCGATTCTATTCTATTTTTTTTATAACATGGTATCAAATCTTGTTTTGGCTTGATTCCCTTGCGATAAGGCCAGTAAGATGAAATAAATGTGAAGTTTTATCCTTTGTAAATATATTAGTCTAATAGAGTGTTTGATCTATTTTTTGTGTGAGTATATTCTTGTTCCTGTGTGTTGTTTGTTTCATGGTGTTGAGGTGCTTCCATCTACTTATTTGGCAACAAATTTGTGGAGATTTTTTTTACTTTAAGTGTGGATCAAATTGGCCGAGGGGAAAAGATCCAACGTAAAAGAGTGACAAATTTTGGATCTATGATCCAAGAGAAAACGTGTGCTGCTCAAATTTTTTGTAAATCTATTGAACTATGTTCATCAATAAGATCGTGTGCTGCTAAAAACATCTGACGGATGGTGGTTGGTCAATATTATCGTTAATTACTTCTTATCATGAAATCCCTGCCAAGTTGAGGTGTCAATATTATTGATATTGCAATGTTTATCAATGACGGTCAAATGCGATTAGATTTTAAATGGAAGTCAAGTAATAGCCCGAAGATGTGGTACTGAAAGAATGGTGTTTGCGAGATTCCAGAGTGGATGTGAGTGCTGATGAAGACCAGTTAGACATAGATTATCCTTCTTTTTTTAATATGTGTTTTCAATTTTTTCCATGTAAGTATTAATGCTTCCATGTGTTGTCATGAATTGTCATTAAGAGTTCCCAAATGTCAATGAGTTGTAGTCATGATCTAGAAGTGTGGAAGTGAGATATTTATATCTTATATATGTGTAACTATTGTGATCAATATATATATCATAATGAGTGATTTGTGTGGTGTATAATCCCTCTCTATTTTTTTTTTCTAATAGAGGTTTGATCTGTCTCGACACTTCGTATAACGGGAGTTAAGATGGATATTTAACTATATCTTGATTCATTCTTGGTACTGTATATTCACTATATTTTTGTTTTAATTATGAATATCTAAATAGAAATTCTTAAATGAAATCATTTCCTTAAAAATACCATTGAGCACTGAGATTTTGTGCAACTTCATTTTGTTCTAAACTATTGAGTGTTCAAAATGGTATGGTAAGTTAAATTGTAATTTCATGGAACCTCAATTTAGTTCTTCACCAACACATTACTTCATTTCTTTCTATCCCCATTTGTGGGACAATCAATTTTTCTAATTGGAAAAAAATTACTAATTTAATGAATGTACAATATTCTTCAGTACCACTCATGTAATATTATTTACGATTCGTATTTGTAAGGTTGTTTGATTGAAGGTTTGGGAAGGTAATATAAAGAAGGGATTGGTAGTAGTTCGAGATATTTATAGTATGCTCCCTAGGGTGGGGACTACTCCAGATAAATTTAAATGGTTCCAAGGCATTTGGGATTGGGTTGTTCCTTTCAATCTCATACGTTTCAACTGGCTAGTCATTCATGATTGAATATTGATGTGCAATAACCTTGTTCGTAGGGTTTTTTTTGGCCAAAACATATGCCCGATGTGAAAATAGTGTCCGAAGGATGTTAGTCATCCTTTTTTGTTTTTCACATTTGTAGTGGAAGTGTGCAAAGGTGTATTGGATTCATTGAACAACATCTAGGAATGGGATTCACAATATTGTGAAAAATTGTTACTATCTTGGTTCTAGTCACAAAAGGAATTCATGTCTCTTATTTTTAATATCTTTTGGTCAATATGGAGATGTTGGAACTCACATTAATTGGAAGAGAAAGAGGTTAATGTTAGATCTTCCATCACAAAGGCATCGACATATTTCACTAAAATTTGGCTCGGTAAAGAAGTGCACAAAAAAGAGGCAGATAGTGTATAAGGACATTTGGAAGGATCTTCCAGTAGGTTTCTTTCCTGGGGCATGCAAACAAAGGGACTGTGGATGTGGATCCAGCTTAGTGATTGAGCCAGGAATATTTTACCACTTTTGGTGAGAGGGAGGGCCGAAATTATTCCTTTGCGGGGGATTTTGTATTGTTCTAGATGGTTGGCGCTAGAGATAGTACATATCAATAGATATGAAAAAGGAATAATAGATTGGGTTAAGGAGAGCTCTCTTTTCATCCCTCCCATCATATCTAACTCGATGAGCCATATTAGGAGCTTGGAAAACTGATTTCAAAACATTTCATTTGGGCACATTTACAAGGATAAAAACTAGAAAATGGACCTCCTATCTAAGGGGGGAATCAGAAAGTGTTGAAAAGTGTAACTATGATTGGTCTTCATATTGACTATGTAATTATGGATTTATGTAAAGTAGAAGAAAAAGAGAATAAAATGTATTTTTTACTTGCTTCATGGGTTTCATGAGCAAGAGTTTATTCTAGTTTAATAGACTTCTTAATGATGTCTATCTAGGGTTTTGTCTTCTAGCGATAAATGTAATTAAGTTTCATATATGTATGGAGGATATAGTATCATTAAATGCTTCAAGACCTTGACCTAGAAGCCGTGGAAGAATGGCTCCAATCAGCCCTCACTCAAATGGTAGAAGACAAGCATAAAAGATGTGTTAAAGTCAACCTTCATCAGCTAGACTAGTCGACCTACATGTTAACTAGCAGGTCGACCTAAAGACAGAGTAATTATATATATATATATATATATATATATATATATATATATATATATATATATATATATATATATATATATATATATGTATATATGTATGTATGTATGTATGTATGTATGTATGTATACCTATGTTCTATGGTCATTTGAAGAGATAGTTTAGTTATCTCTATGTGCAGTACAGTGTGGAAGTGTAGTGCGGATTATCTCTTAAGTGAAGTGGGTATTTCAGTGTAGATGTTTAAAAGGTTCAAAACTGGTCTCTATATATATATCGGTATATGATAAGGTGATGTAGTATACATTTTAGTGCATATGCTTGAAGGGTTTCATAACTAATATATATATGTGTGTGTGTGTGTGTGTGTGTGTATCATCTAAGTGTTATAAGGTGTTTCAGCATACTAAAGAAAAAGTGTGGATCACCTTGAAGCAAGCTACAACGTGACAAGGAAGTGAAAGAGCGGGGTTGAAGTAACAGAGCTATCCAAATATAGTTTTCCGACTCTCCTAAAGTCAAACTGTTGATAAAGGGTGACATTGAGACAGTGGTAGAAAGGAGAAAGAAAGAATGAAATTAAATATATGATTTACTTTCCTAAATACAACCTATATATATCTCAAGAAAATGAATATTCAACTAAAGGTTCAAAGGAGGTACTCATGCAGAAAAGTGAAACTTGGTGAAGAGAAGAAGGAAAATCATTGAAGGATATGAAAGAAGTAAGGACAAGGTCTTGGATGCATAAATATGTGAAGGGTCTAATTTTGGGTCATGGTACTTGTCATCTAAAATATATAAGAATAGTTTCTCGTAAGTTTTCCTCTCCAAGAGGTAGAGGATTTTCCCTGGCTCTAGGATCCTAATTCTTGTGTCTCGTGTCTTTTGATAATTGACTTGATGAAGGATTTAATAAGCTAACGAAGGGAAGACATAAGTAACTCAAGTAAACTCAGAAATAATTATCAAGAAGAGAATTTTGAATTAATCACTCGCCCTCCAAATTATCGACATGGTATTAGAGCTAAGCTTCTAAACTCAAGGGCTACTTGACAAAGAGACACTCTCTAAAGAAAAAATAAAAGTTTTTGTGAAAAAAAAAAAACAGTTTGCAAGTAAGACTCTCAAGCTATTCTCGAGAAAGATCTTCATCTAAATCAAAGGATCAACCTTTCAAGAAAATAATCTTTTCCATTAAAGATTTAGATTCAAGACATTGATAGAAGAGGACATCATATTTTGAAGACATCCTTTACCATTAAGGATCCAAGATCACCTAGATTGAATATTTCTATCTTAGAAGAAGTTCCTAACCTCTTCATCATCATCAAGGAAGTTGATGAAGGAGAAAGTCATTCACTAAATTAAGTATCTATGACTTTATCTAAATCTATGAAAATGACTTATTGTATAGAGAGAGAAAAATTGGTTGGGTTATCAAACTTCAATGCATGGAAGAAAAGGACAGATCTGAAGCTAATTGAAAATAAGGTTATGGGCTTCATAGAAGGAGCTACAATTCAACCTATAAAATAAGACATTCTAGCATATATCAAATACATTAAGGGAGACATAAGAGCCCGAAGGATTCTTATAGAATCCATAAAATACTCTCTCATTCCCTCTGTATCAAAGATAGAATCCTCAAAAGAAATATATGATAAATTGGTGGAGCTATTCTCGAAAGGTTCTACAAAGGAAATAATATCCTTGAGACAAAAAATATACAAATTGAGAATGTCAAAGGAAGGAATAATTTCATATCTGATGGAGATTTTCGTGACACGAGATCAACTACTGAAGTTGGTGGAAGTAATGTCTGATAGAGAAATATTCAATATGGTACAAAATGTTTTATCGAAAGAATGGAGAGGTTCCACTTTGAGCATAGATGAGAGAGAAAAAGCCATGCCATTAAAAATTCTAGGTAAGATAGAATAATCAGGATTGAAATCAGGATCGGGTGTAGAAAATGAAGCCATTGCTGCGATGTCCGTGAAGAAATGAACATTTGGTAAATTGGTCCTCAGAATAAGAAGAGAAATGTGGACAAATCACGATGGTTTGGATGTAATGATCTTCGGAATTATAAACGATATTGTCCCAAATTTATAAAGTAAAAGAGGAAAATGGATGAAGCCCATGGCTAAGATATAAGAGAAGAACCTAATGGAAAGAAATCTACGAAAGAAGAAATGAGAGATCTCCACTATGATTGGGATCATATCCTCCTTTATGTGATTTATGTTGGTTGTAAAATAGTATTATAGGAAACACTATATATTATAGCATCATGATAAACACATGGTAGGATCTATTGGTGAAGCAGCTTTAGGAAAACCTCTCTAGTAATATTACTAATGGAAGTCAGTCATCAAGATCAAAGGTCATCATGGAAACACAATTCTGGGATGTCATGACATATTGATGGAGCAGGCCAAGGTAATGAAGCTCTACATTCTAGTAAAACTTCTATAGGATCACTTAAATGATAAAGGTATGAGATATGTATATATTTATATGGTTACATTGGATGCTGTGAAGTCATTTCATAGGGTTGCAGGTAATAGAATTCCATATTTATAAGTATAATCTATGAAGGAGAATCTCTCGGTGCACTCACAAATGAAATCAACATAATATATACTCATGGAATATGAGGTGGTTGTATATGAACGAGAAATTGGGAAATTTGTAAGTTCCTAGGAATGAAGAATGTGCAAAAAGGAAGATATCATGAAATGAAACCATGTCAAGAGGTAGTTATCATCCGGAATCCAAGAAGATGTGACTAGGAGATCTCTTGGGAGGATATGTAGGCTCTGACAAAAGTATGGTAAAGAATAAGACCCTTGAAAAAGCGTATCATTAGGAGATGTGTCAATATGAATAAATGATGTCGATGCCTATAGGAAGATGTCATGGTGGAATATCATCACTAAGGTAACTGTTGTTTTAAAGTTCATATGTATATGTTTATCTAGATGAATTTGTGTAGGGCTGCTAATCATGAGAAGGAATGTATGATCCTTGGAGATGATTTGAAGTAAAATATCATGGACTAACAATGGACCAGATGAACAACACTAATGAATCACTTTTTGATAGTGGACATGACTTGTTATTAAAAGTGATAGATGATTTCTTCCCTATGAAGCCAAAATTTGAAGATTCCTCAACATCAAAATCCATGACATCGAGGGGAGGAATTATTAATGAGTAGGTAGATTGTTGCTGTAGAACCCTGGTTGTAAGTTTATTACTTGGAAGAAACTTGAAGTATGTCCTTCTTTGGTTGAGAGGGAGTGACATATTTCATTATATAATACATGTGTCATGCACTAGACCAGGACTAACAACCACAAGTATTAGTGAAGGGCATGTGGAGAGAATGGATAGACACATCATTCTGGTCTTCACCTGGAAGAAAGAATGAGGATTGGGTAATCTTTTGGAATTTGATACTCTTTTAGAAAGAGATATGGCATTGAATATAAGAGTAGTCGAGGACTGATATTCTTTGAGGGCTAGCTACCTAATAGAAGCATAGTCCAAGAATGTCATACTTTGGGAATACTTGGTTGGATTATGTACCTTAGAGAGACAATTACTATGGTTTCTATAAGTCATGTGTCTCGCCATAATTTTAGCCTTTGTGTGAATGGTATGTTATCACTCAGGTTTTCCTTGAAGTTGTGGAAAAGGAAAGTATACCCGAGGTAACCACAAACCAACCTTTGGATACAGAATCTAACCAATCTGTATCCAGAGAGGGCTCTCTCTTTATGATTTAACTTTATTTTTTGGAAAATTTTAGGCTAGTTATAAATCCAAGAGTTTGTTTGAAAATGGTGGAATTCGCCAACTAAGGGCAAGGTTGAATATTTTCAGGCCATTGGGCTATGGAGTCAAAGGATGGCTTTACTGGATTTCTATTCTACACAGAAGATGGTTTTGCAAGGCAAGATAGCGAAACAGAGAACAATCCTTAAAATTTAAAGTGGATGGAATGGGTTTGAAGACATGAAAGGCAGTTAAGAATCTTTCACCATGTTCAAAAGAAAGAAATGAAATGATTACAAATAAAGAGCAGTGAAGAATTCTTTACTATAGTAACCAAAATGTTTAAATTAGTGAAGCAAGAGCAATTAAGAATTCGTTGCTTATAACTAATTTAGAGGAAAACATTTAGAATAATCACAACTGAACTCAGAGTATAATTAAGTAAATTCTAAGTTATTCTTTTATGTCAAGTATTCAGAAATGGACACAATGATATTATAGACAGATATAAAACTTAAAACATAGGATAGAAAGACTTATTGAACTGCAGTCCAACACATGAATCCTGCAAAAAGGCCTGAGCTTCAAATTGTCATCCAGTAAGCCAGAAATAAATTTCTCCAAAACGCTTTTATTCCAAAAAAATCAATGTCACAACGAAGTAGTAGAATCCACCCTCAGTACTTTCTTTGAGGGTTTATTTATACAAAAAATGATTTAAATATCTCACCTTAACCTAGGAAATAATCTAGGGTGACCTATGAATAAGTTACAATAAAAAGGAGACAGATGGTCTCGTAGATAGGACAAAAAGTAACTGCTCGTGTGTTGTTTCCTCCCTTTGTCGATGTGCTGGAGGCAAGTCCTACAATAAGGCTCGATGTTGTCCATTCTGAGTAATTTCTTTTTTACTGCCTTGCTTATCTGATACTCTTTCAACTGCCTAACTGATACTCTTTAATCTTTTCTCCTTTATTTATCCTTTACTTGATAGTAAAAGGCAAAATTATTTACCTGAAGATAAATTTCAAAAAATTTCCAATAAGTCTTCCCACCATTTATCTTCCACAATTATGGTTCTTTTGAGTTTTCTCAACGTTTCATTGGCCTCTGTGTACCTGAAGAAAGTAGGCCTATTTGGAAATAAATACCTTATTTCATACTCAAGATGAAACAAATCCTTTAACCTTTTGTAGAGATTCCTCCCTGTTGGCAATGTTGCTTCTGACGAACTGATAGAATGAGCAGTTGTGTTATGAGAATGTATATCTATTTTATTAAGATAGGTTTCTAGGTCCATTATTTTTTCCTCTGAGAGCATAGGACTGGGTAACCCATTGTCCAATAGAACCTGAAACTTTTCTTTGAAAGCATTAATTTCTTCCAGAATATCTGAGCATTTCCTTTCCAAATTTTGCATAAAAGTTCTTTTGGTAAAAACTCTTTTTATTTGTAAAATAATGCATGTCCTGTCTTCAATTCCAATCTTTGCGAGCTATTGCATAGTCTGGGTGTTCAAAAACTGTATAAGTTGATTGGCTTGCTCTGGCCTGCCTCTTAATTCTTCTCTTGTTTTGTCTATTTCTTCCATGGCTACTTTGACTAAATCATTTTGTTCAAACATTATTTGAAAAAAGGACCAAACACTCTTTATTGACTCAACTATATTATCCCAAAGAATTTCGTTTATTTCTCTCAAAGGCTTTTCTAATGAAAGATCTTTTTCTAAAGCCTTAACCAATTTTTCCAGCCTTTTGATTTCCCTGGTATTATCAGCAACAGTCTTTTTAGACATATCATATTTCTTCTCCAAATTTACTAGCTGTAAATTTGTGGTTTGAAGTTCTGTGACTCTGAGTTTTAAACTTTCCATTTGTTTTACCAATTCATCAGAACTTAAACTGGAAGTGTTTACCTGTGATGACTCTGTTTGTTGATCTACTGTTGTGGTGCTTGTAGTGATCTCTGTTGTAGATGTTTGCATGATAGCCTGTTTTTCTCTTAATGCATGTTCCAATTCTTTCTCTGTTTCACTTAGTTGCTCAGTCATTTTTAAGAGCCACTCCATCATTTCTTCCTGTGAATTTTCCTTCAAAACTTCTTGAGTCTGGGGATGCCTTGAGGCTGGTAATTTTAGTTGCTTTCTCAGTGCAGCAATATCATCATCTTTCTTTTTAATTAGTGCCTAAATGCTTTTGATATCTTTGGGATTGTGACCCAAACTGATGATTATTTTTTCCAAAGACTTTATTCTGTTATCTTTTGCCTGACAAGAAGCCTTCTCAATTTGCAACTGGGTGTTTGTATTATTTAAAGAATCTTGCAGCCTAAGGGCTGCCATGGCCTTATCAGTAAGGGTGGAATATATCATTTCCCCAGTTTTTTTATGCAACTCTATCTGGTCCAAGGGATGAATTTCTTTTGCCAGGACCTCAAAATTGGTCCTAATATAATCAGATGCTGTCTTGGGTTTTGGCACTTTGGATTTGAAATGGCTCATCATCATTTTTCCTTGTTGAATGTCAAATGCTAACATTAATCTTTCCTGATTGTGTGGAGCCATTCTCAGATACTGATCATATACCTGCATTCTCAATGGATCATTCTTTTCTTTTATATTAATGAAAGTTCTCTTTATATCACTTGTATCTGTTTTTGGCTGTTTAAAGGAAGAGACTTCAGTACTCAACTTTTTTTGCAATTCTTTTCCTTTGTGGCCTATGTGTGTTTCACTAACTATGCCAGTTAGTTGACTATCTTCTCTTTCATCATCAATTATTTCATCTATAGTTTCCACTTCTGGGAGTGGATTGAGTTTCTTCCTTTTAGCTTGATGTAGCTCTGAGGATTCCTTGGGAGGAGTAGGATCTGGAACCTATCTTTTCTTGCCTATTTCCATATTAGATGGAGTTTGCAATTCTGAAACTTTAGGATGATTTACTTGAGTAGGAGAAACCTGTGTTTGATCTGGTGCCCTAGAGGTTTGAGGTTTCTCTGCCATGATGAAAGTTTCAATGGCCTGTACTTCAGGTTCTTTCCCTTTACCTTTAGACTCAACTATAATTGATGGACTGATTTCTTGTAATCCCTGTTGAAGATTTCCTGCTAAAGAAGTGCCAATATGAGGTACCTGCACTTGCCCAAAATATTCTAGGTCAAAATTTTTCTCAAGATCTTTCATAATTTTGTTTATATTGTCTTCTTCACTATCTTTCTAAACTAGTGTTCCTTCCACCAACTCATCTTGATTAGCATATTGTTCTATTTCTGGAATCCTGTGGTGAAAGTAGGGTGATGATTTGTTCTTCATTCTTTTGTCACAGATAAAACTGAATGGATCATAAGGAATCCAACGGAAACTCTTTTGTAACTTGAAATGGTTTTGCAATATATTTTCTGCTTCATGTTCAACATCCCTAGAATTGCATATAAAGGGACCTAACTGAATTTTGATTCTGAGCTGTGATTTCTTCTTAACATTACAAAAATGAATAACATCAGAATTATTCATTTGCCTGAAATATTCTAAGGAAAAAAGTCTCATAGGAACATATTTTGGCAACTTGAATGGACACAATTCACATCCATATATTCTGATGACTGAATGATTTTGGTATAAATACTAGTCCCCAACTTTATATATCATTGAAAGCCGCAAAGTCTTCTTAATCTCATTACTGAGCCTTGGAGGAGGAATTCCTGTCAACAAGGTAGTTGCAGGATATACAAAAAGATCGATGAACACAGCATAAGAATAGGGAGAATTATGGGAAGAGTGAGTTATGGCAGACCAAAATATAACAAATCTAGGGTTTCCCTTGGCATCAAGCTTTTTAACAGGAAAAGGGAACTTATCTGATTGATAATAGATGATGAGATGGTAAATAAATGAGGAATATTTAAACACTTTCTCATTATCTAACCTCATGAACTGGTCATGGATTTTATTGGCAATGAAAGATGCAAAGTCAAATTTCACTGCAGGAGGTTGCCCAGGGGTAAAGATAGACAACAATACCATGGTTATTTAATCAACATACTCACTTGTATTGAAACCCATGACAAACGATATCATATTCAGGATGAGCTTGCCTAAATTAGTAAAATAAGCAAAACCATAGGGAGGAGGTCCCTTAGGTTGATGTTCAGGTAACATAAAAGTCTGGCAAATGCATTTCAATTTTTTTGGGGACAGTTGGGTAGACTTTTCAAGTAGTTCTTCCATGGACAAAGGAGTAAGATCTTGATCAGGTTCAAAATGGAGCATTGTATTGATAGCTTGAGGAGTGATGGGGAAAAGGATACTCTGGTCAGGAGACAACACTGCCCTTTGAGTTGTATCATAGTTGGAGTGACAATAGTGGATAATTTCTGGGAATATACGGATTGAGGGGATGAGATATCTTGGGAAATTGCATTCCCACAACCCAATGACATCCAAACCTTTCGAATAATCGTCTCTGCAGTGATAATAACTTCGAAGGGGACTTTCATCGAAAACTAACTCTTTAATTTGAAAGTCTTTATCCACTAATGGTAAGTATTCTAACTCTCTGTGAGGGGCATTTAATGGGGTTACATTCAGGGCTGCCGAAGCTTCCATTTCAGTTCTTGTGTATTCAAAATGGAAATTTCGGGGTTTTTCTCAGACCGGGCACAATTTTGATTCTGGGGGCTTTGATTTTACTTGCGGGAACTAGAATAGACTGATATTAACCCTTTCTTCAGACTCTGGCGTGAATTTAACACAGGAAAGTGGATTTTTCAAAGAGTTCCAACAAGAAATCCAATAAATACCTGTTTGATGGAGAAAGTTGAAATTTACAGGTACTGGTCAATGGCGAATGATTGTCAGGCACTGGTATAACAATGGTGTTCCATAATTTTTCTTGATGACGGCTTAAACAATGGTATATTTGAATTCTTCAGTGGAGGACGCAGTCGCTTTCAGCAGTGAAAATGACAGAAAATACACGCTCTTTTGTTTTATTTACAAAGTCAATGAGGATTTTTATTTTTTCGAGGATGATGTCATTTGGTATGGGAGTACACGTCACCGGGACTGGGTGGTAAGCGGTAATTTCTGCACCGCTTTCGGGAGATGGCGGTATTTAGCGGGGAGGTAGCGATTCCATTAAGCAATCGACACATGGTCAGAGCACTATTCCAAAACCACTGCCATCCCGCGCGTTAACCTTCGGACGTGAGACGGTCAGCAGAATTGTTGCGGACCGTAGATCTTCAGAGGGGTGATCTAACGGTGGACGGGACGTGAAGCTGGCGGGGGTTTTAATGTGCAGGCCCGATGGGTTTTTAAAATGATTAACTTTAATTAGACATCCCGGGAGGCATTTGATTGGTGGAAAACTGGTTATTAATTAATTCGGGTGATTAATTAATCCCATTGTTTAGTCACGGTTGCGGCGGGGTTAGGGAATTTTAACTATGGTTAGGGTGTCGGGCGGAATTGAAATACTAAGGGGATGGGTCACGAAGGCTCGGGGGATTTTCGAAGTTTTAGTTTAAATTAAAACTTCGGGTTTATTTATTTTTCCGTTTTAAGCATATAAAACACATGTTTAAACCTTTTTCATATATTTTTAATATATGGTAATAAATAAATGTGATTTATTAACCATAGGGGTAGGGAATATTTGATACGGGTATATTTTAGCCAAAGGGTTTTTATTGTGGGATTTTTATTTTAAAAGGGATTAAATAAACTTTGGCCAAAACTTATAATAAATGGGTTTTTTGGGATATTATTGTAAAAGGGAATTATAGATAATAGGATAAGGTATTTCAATAAGGAATTAATAAATAAATAAGATGTTAATATGACAAAGGGACAAGGAAAACTCAAAATACTTAAAATATAACCAGGAAAGTGAGAATTCTTCAAAGTAATTTGCATTATAATACTTTCATCACTTAGACTTAGAATAAAAGGTGATTTTGAGGGATTTTATGAAATATTTACAAGATTTTCCTAAGTAAAATTGGATTTTACTTAGGAAAAGGTTAAAAGTGAATGATTATAATGATAAATAACTTCAAGTACTTAGGTCTTTTTGATCATTAGGCCGAGGGTCCGGTCCCTCCAAAAGTCAAGGAAATGCCTTGAGCCCCTTTAATCTCCAAATACCTTAGTACTTTGGGGAAATTAGTAAAAATCTTAGGGAGAAAGTGATGTGGGAAGTTAATGATTTTGACTTTTCTTTCTGTGAATTTTCCAGTGCATTTTCTGCTTCAATATTTGTGATGAAAGTAAAAGATTAAACACATTTAGCACCATTATTCATCACATGAAACTTGGGCAACACCATCTACCTACCCTATCTACTTTACACTACCATTTTCTCTTCTTTATTAGGGTGCATTATGACTTGCAAACCCTTATCAATATTCTTTTCTTTTACATGGTAAATCTATCTAATTCTACCCTTATTACATCCAAGGACTCCGATTAAGCTGTTGAGCACCTTTTATTAACTCTACCTATCTACTTATCTGCCAAGATTAAACTGTTTGGTTAGATATTTATTCTCTATTCTACAACATGAAATTGAAAAATTGAATGAGTCAAGTTTAAACAGTTTGACTCTTCATAAATTGTGGCAAAAGTTTGACGTGCTGCACACAATTGCTTTATTACAGAACATGAAATAGTAATGGCACTTGGCTTAGCACATTTTCCTTGGTCTAATTTTGTTTGGGGTTCATTTCTTTCATTTTTTTGACCAATTTATTTTTCTTACCCTTTGATTTTTCTTTTAGGGTATGCCCTCTTTACATTTTTTAAAATTTTTTTATTTTTTGATTTTTCAAGAATATGGAACACATTTTCTCAAGAAAAAGGTTTGAACATATTGCATAGTTCAATCAAGACAATCATGAAAAATGACACCTATTGGTAGAGGAGTCTAACACTGGCTCCACTTGGGGATGGCTTTTCCTTGTGAAAAGTCAAGAACAGCAGGTCAGATGCCTCAAAATGTCTTTAGTCTGAACTGTTAGCCCCCCTATGAAATTTTTGACAAGCAAATAGGGTGCTAAATTATTCCTGAGCCTTCAAGGAATTCATTTCCCCTGAAAACACAGTCTCCTTGAAGCCTCCATGTGCCTTATCCTTTGATAAGTTCCCCTCTGCTGCCTATCATAAAGCCTCTCTGTTTGTGAAGAAATACCCAAAGGCCCCCTTTTCCTTCTTATATCTTCCCTCCTTAGCTCCTATTCTGTTCTCCCTCATCTCTCCTTCTATTCCCCTTCTTACCATTTCAAATCCCTTTTATGTCCTCCCCCTACCCCTTTGCGGGCGTCCTCCACCCTTATTCCCTCTATCATTACTCTTCCTTGGCCTTGAAATGCATTTAAAAGGGGCCAAAACCCACTTTCCGACCTTGTAATAAGGCTTAGCCCCTTCCGCTGCGCCCTTAGCCCCTTTTCTTCCATGCGCCCGCACCCTAGAACCAAGTTTTAAACCCTTTTATGCCTAGCGCAAAGCGTAGATCGCAGGTTTCAGTTTTTATTTTAATGCCCATCGCGTTTTTCATTTTTTGCGATCTGCGCTCATCGCACTTTCCATCTTTGCGATCTGCGCTCATCGAAATTCTGCCCCGTCGTGATAGCGCAAAGCGCAGTTTTGTTTGGTGCTGCTCTCCGCCATCACATTTTCTCCATTTTCGATTTTGCGATGCGCGCCCCGGCCCCACCTCATATGCATTTCCGTTCATTTCATACATTCTCGTTGTGTTTCTCCAAAGCCTAAAGTTACATCACTTATCCATCAAAGTGTATAATATATTTTCCGCCCCCTTTCCTATATTTCCCCGTTGTTGGTCTCCACCGTTGATCTACGTCTCCTGGTCATGATCTAACGGCCCTCAAGCATGTTTACACCAAACCCTATTAGTCACTATTTTCGCCATATCCACGCATATTTCACATTCATTTCATTCGAAAATACTGTTTCACCACACCGCCGTGTTATTGTTCTCCTGTCCCCCCATGGTCATCCCTCTATGCATGAATTTCATCACCCAATCCTGTGTTTTGCAGGGTTGTCAGATGGGAAAGGCCTCCATGATTACACAGTCTTCATTACAGCAACAAGATTTAGCAGACAGAGCCATAAAGGAAGCAAGCAGAGATTTCAATGCACAGGAGATTAAGTTAGCAAAATTTCACATCAGCAGAATGTTTTCTTCCACGGAAGGACAGGGTTCCCATACTATCTTTACTCCATGCCATGCTCCAGTGAAGAAATTTCCGCCCTGACCACAGTCCTACACTGCCAGAGCATTAGTTATGCAACATGGCGAACCTCATTTCGTTCGTTTATTCACCCACAGTACCACAGAGTACTGCTGCGGTCAGGGTACATCAGGACCATGTAAATTAAATGGAAGCTGAAGAAGGTCACTCCTTCATTCCGAAAGGTACCAGGGGCAGATGCAGAAATTTAAAACAGAATGGGCTTCAGCCTTCTCCTTCTCTCTGAGCGTTAATATTTCATTTAGTGCTACACCTACCTCCTCGGCCCATCTTCTACTATAAAACTCATGAGAAAACATTGTAAAGGTTGTTGATGACATATCGGGGAAATGCAAGCATTTTCCTCTTGAGGCAAGTTCTCTGTGTAATATTGTAAGATAGGCTGAGATTTGATGTATTCAGACTGAATGTTCAAGCTATGGGCTATGATGTACCTGATTGGTGTTGTTTTTAATATGACAAGCATGTTTCTTTGGATCCTGATCTAAAGCAGCTGGTGATGTTTTCCATTCTCTATATTTGTATTTGACTTGCTCTCATTTCATTATGTTTCTTCAGGCTCGCATCAGAAGTTTGGCATAAGATTTACCCTTGATAGGTACCTTATGTTGCTGCTCTCCCAACCTTTATGTTTTCTGCTTATATGTGTATCTAAATGTTGATTTCAATTGATTTAACCAGTGTAGTGGATGATATTGCCTGCTCTCTGATGTATGAATTGATGAAGTGTATGTTTGGATGTTCTTGGTAGGATTTAGCTGGAAGGTTTGGGAACAGTAGGGATTAGTGTTAGCCCTGTCCACTAGGATCTTTGCACGACCAGCTAATCTTTCTAAGTTCCTTGGTAATTAGCACTAATTTTGTCCAAGAAGGCCTGGAGTTAAATGACCTCTGTTCTGATCTATAGACAGAGTTGGATGGTCCTCCTCCTTTCATTTTCAGTCCTTAATGTTCCATCCCATCTTCTACCCTTTAGGATCCAAATGCTCTAGATGACTAGCCCAATTGAAAGCTTGCACATTGACTACAAGTAAATCCTTTCTTGACTCCATAGCCCAATGGCTTGGATGTTCTTTGAGTTATCTGTCTCTTCCTGAGCTTCCTCTTTGCTCATCCTTGTCTCATATTGGACCTTCTTTTCCTGATTCCCTCCAACCAAACACAAAAAATCAAACCGACAACCTCGAGCCTATAACTAGCCTAAAATCATAACACCCGAGCTTCAAGGACATAACCTTTGACTACCATAGAGAGATCCCTCTCTAGACCTAGGAGGGCTAGATCCTAAGGTCCCAAAGTGGTTCTATGTTGTCTCATCTTTTGGTCTCTGTCAACCTGGCCAAAACATGGGAACCCCAACATGAACATGTAATCTCCTTCTTCTGGTAGCTTTATTGTACATATGATAGTGAAACTTTTGAAGCTTAGGGCCTTCTCTTCGGGCTTCAACTCCAAGAAGTCACCATCCAATCAAAACTGATGCATTAGAAAGGATATATTATGTACAAGTTAGAAAAAATCAAAACATCCTAGTAAATAGGATCAAAATAGTGCTTTAGCATTCGACCATTGACTGGTCCTTCCTCAGCTTCTGAATTGTCCAAATTCTTCAAAAAGTATGTGTTGTTCCCCTGTAAGGCATGAATGATGTAAGGCCCTTTCCATAAGAAATCAAATTTCCCATGTTTCCCTTTATCTTCCCTCCTGGAATCCCATCTTAGGACTTTGTCTCCTAGTTGAAAATCTTCTGCTTTAGTTCTTTTGTCAAACATTTTATTTAGCTTTTCCTGCAAGACTTGGGATCGTTGATACACTTCTTCTCTGGTTTGCTGCAAGTGAATTGTTTGGTTAATTCTTTTTTGAATATCATTTGGTTCCACTTGAGCCTCCTGAAGTAACTTCATAACAGGAATTCCTAAGGATGAGGGGAATCTTGCTTCAATGCCATAAACTAATTCATATGGACTGGTCCCAATTGATTTCTTAGTTGTAAGTCTGTCTGCCCACAATGCATTGGTCAGTTTCTTATGCCAGTTCTTTTTGTTTTATGCCAATAATTTTTTGATGATATTAATAAGGCTTTTATTGGAAGATTCTGCCAGTCCATTACCCTGGGGGTAATAGGCTGTTGAATGGCCTAAAGTGATGTGATATTTATTGCAGAAACTAATCATTTTCTTAGACTTAAATGCATCAGCATTATCTGTTATAATTTTCTCTGGACAGCCAAATCTTGAAAGTATATTGGTTTCTAAAAACCCTATAATTACAGAATCATTGGCTTGTCTGCATTGGATAGCTTCAATCCATTTAGTAAAGTAATCTGTGGCAGTAAGAATCCCTCTGTGTTGCCCAAAAGAAGGGGGATGGATTTCTCCAATAAAATCCAGTCCCCATTGTTGAAAAGGTCTCTCTGTGGAAATTGGTTTTAATGGTAAAGGTAGCAACTTTCTTTTGCCTTCAAAGATCTGACACTTATGACAAGAAGTTACAAATTTCTTAACATATGAAAACAAGGTTGGCTAGTAAAAACCGGTCCTTAAGATTTTATCTGCAGTTGACTTCCAGTAGAGATGTCCACCACAATCCCCTGCATGAAATTCATTAAGTGCCTTTTCAGCTTCATCTTTCAATAAACAATTTAATAAGATTCCATCATGATTCTTCCAAAAAAGAGCACTATCTAAAATACAATATTTTAAAGATGTCAATTTTAAAAATCTTTGTTTTGTTTTGGACAACCCTGGAGGAGCTTGCAGGTTTAGAAAAACATAAATAATATCAGTGTACCAGGGTGAATCTAAAAAGGCTTGACTGATGTGTGGAGTCGCCATCTCCTGTTTGTCATCCAGTTCGTTGATGTCCAAGGCTTGGCAATTAGTTTCAGTCATGAGTTCAGCCAAACCTTGACCTTTGATGAGTTTAGTTGGTTTAATTTCGATATCATATTCTAAAATGGTAGCTATCCACTTACCTCGTTTTCCTTCAATACCATCTTGAGTCAAGATGTCTTTAACTACGGCATTAGGCACATAAGCTATCACATGAGAATATAATATATAAACTCTAAAATCTTTAATTGCCTTTACCAGTGCAAAATCCTGTTTCTCCATGATATTGTATTTCAAAGATGCATCCCTAAGTGATTTACTAAAAAATGCTATTGGTTTTTCACACCCTTGATCATATTTTTGTAGTAAAACAGCTGCAATTGTATGTTCAGAAGCAAATGAAAAAATAATGATATCTCTGTCAAATTTGGGACTGGTAAGGACTGGTGTTCTTGTTAAAGCCATTTTTATTTCTTTGAATGATTGCTTGGCTTCTACAGTCCAGTCAATGCTTGAATCTTTTCTCAACATGTTAGTAAGTAATCTAAGTAATTCAGCTAAACTAGAGATAAATCTTCTCAAAAAGTTAATCTTCCCTATGAAGGCTTGAAGCTCTTTTATGTTTCTAGGATGAGGTATCTGCAAAATTGCTTGTATTCTTTCGGCATCAATTCTAATGCCATCTTTAGAAATAATATGTCCTAGGAGCTTTCCTTCTTCCAAACCAAACAATGACTTTTTAGGGTTTAAAGAAATACCATATTTTCTGCACTTTAAAAATACTTGCCTTAAATCATCTAAATGTTGTTGATCTATTTTGGAAAAAACTGTTAAATCATCTAGATAAATTACCAGAAAATCATGTATTTCTTTAGCAAAAGCAATGTCCATTGCTCTTTGAAATGTAGCTCCTGCATTCTTGAGTCCAAATGGCATCTTGACATATTTAAAAGTACCCCATGGTGTTGTAAATGCTATTTTATCTTGATCATCAGGATGAACCAGAATCTAGTTATACCCTGAAAATCCATCCAGACGAGATATTCTTGAAGATCCCACTACCCTTTGTAGAATATGGTCCATTTTAGGCAAATGATAGTTATCTTTTAAAGAAACTTTATTCAAATTTCTCAAATCGACACACAGTCTAATCTCACCAGTCTTTTTCCTTGTTGGTACTAAATTAGAAACCCATTCAAAGAACCTAATAGGAGCTATAATTCCTGCTTCATACATCCTTTTAATTTCTTTTTCAATTGAAGGTAGTAAAACAGGATTGATCCTTCTAAGTTTTTGTTTGAAAGGTTTCTGGTCTGGTTTCAAAGGTATTGTATGCTGAATGATTGATGTATCATATGATTTGAGATCTTCATAACTCCAGGCAAAAACATCTTGGAATTCTTTTAAAAGTTCAACATATTTAACCTTTTGATCTTCTGGTAGAGATTTGGATAATTTAACCATTTTGGGATTTTCTGGGGTTCCTAAGTTGCATTCTTCAATATCAACCTTAACAGGTTCCATTTTGGGTCTAAATGGAATATCATTTGAGTCAAAAATATCTTCCAAAGGATTTAATCCTTTGGGCAAATAATTATCTTTTAGATTAATGATTTCTGTCTCATCTTCTATGATCTCATCAGATTCGATTTGTTTCAAATGCTGCATGTCTTTTTCTGTGAATGTGGTTGGGTGAAGCATGTGAATTGCAGTCTCTCTTGAAATATCTGTTGTTTGTTCTTTTTCTTGATCAGATTCATCAAAAGTTATGTCTTCATCTATATTACTATTAGAAAACTCATTTTGAAGTGTCAAAAAACTATTGATTTGATTATTATTTACAAACACTTGCCAATTCAAAAGATTGTCCAGTATAGTAGGCCTATGTCTAATCTCAGCTGAAAACTGATGATTAGGGTCAAAAGGTAACTTACATGTGCTAGCAAACATTGCAATACTATGAGCATGCAAATTTTGTTTTCTAGGAATTTTGGCAAGTTGAGCTTGCAGAAATGTATTGAGAATTTCCACAACTGTTTCTCTATATTGTTTCAATCTCAGATCTTTTGTTGAACATTCACCTTTTATTTGTTGAATAATTAGCTCGGAGTCTCCTATGATTGATACTCTAATAGCTCCTAACTTCTTGACATGTTTAAGCCCTAACAAAAGAGCTTCATACTCTGCCATGTTGTTAGTGCATTTAAAATTCAACCTATAAGCATGACCTTCGGCATGATTATTTTCAACATTATGTAACCAAATCCCAGCTCCTGCCCCTAATTTGTTTACTGAGCCATCAAATTATAAATGCCACAGAATTTCATGCTCATAATCCTCATCAATTGTTTTTAAATGTTTCTTGACAGGAGCTAGTTGTTCAGATTTTTCTGGTATTTCTTGATTATCTGGTGTTTCTTTGTTTTCAGAAATCTCTTCAATTTTAATAGTAGTTTTGTTTGTGGTTTCCATTTCTGGTGCTTCTATTTCAGTAGGAAGATCCAATTCAGCATTGTACAAAATGAAAGAGTCCATATTAGAATGTATAGAATAGACAGAGAAGTTTTCAGACTTCTCATGGCTACTGACTAAATATTTCATCAAGGTCTCTCTATAAAGTCTTTTAGGCTGACCAAATACTGAAATAGTTGCATATGACATGTCTTGTTGAATAGATCCTCCAAGTTTAGCACCCCAGGATCTAGACAACAACATACCGTATTTCGGAGGAATATCAGCCACTACAATATCCATCAAAATAGACTTCGCAGGATATTGTACCAAAGTAACACACAAATACTTATTCAGACCTAAACATTTTACCTGACTAGAATCAAAAGAAAAAAAATATTTATATGGTCTGGTAATGTCTAGATTTAATCTTTCCATCACAGCTTTTGGCATCAAATTATGGGATGCTCCAGAATCAAGCATGGCATTATGGAGTATTTTATCATGAACATTCAAGCTCACATAAAATGGAGGAGTCCCTCCATTTTCTGGTTTTCCATTTACCTCTGGGCCAAAAAGAAGTTTAGGTTGATCATCAAGAATATTTACTAAATCATCCATTCCAGTAATGTTAATGTTAAGGGATTTGCTGATTTGACTTCTATAGACATCATGTTTAGCTAGTTCTGATAAAGGAACAACTATCTTTAGTTTGCCTATTTCAGCCTCTAAATTGAAAGGTTTTTCTGTTTGAGCTTTAGTGTTTTGCACAGTTGGGTTTTCTCTATTTTTTGGGTCTTCAACGTTTTTCTCTTTTTCATGAGTGGAATTATGATTTGAAGGTGTTTCTGAACTAACTTCTATTGATTCTTCTACATTTCCTACAGGAGGAAAAGTATTAGATTGTTGTTTATTGTTTGGTTGGTTGTCAGACACATCTTCAATTATTGGATTTGAAGGGTTAGGAGTTGTCCTAGACAGAATTTGTACAGGGGGAGTGTTTTGTATAGGAGGGATTTTACCTTTGAAATTTTGTTTTACATCTTTCTGTTTGCTATTTTCTGGCACATCAATCCATCTGCTTCTCAATTGTACTGTTTATGAACCTCATAAATTGCTGTGTCATAGCCTTCCTTAAAATCAAAAGTTTCTCCTGAATGAGTTTGGAATGTTTCAAGGATGTGATTCCCCTGATCATCCTGAGATAGGAAAACTTTTGGTTCATTTTTGTCCTCAGTTACATTGTTTATTTCAACATCCTCAGTAGGTTCTTCAGAATTTGAACCTTCAACAAAATTTTCTTGGAAAGGTGGCCTAATATTTTGATCAGGGACATTCTTCCCCATATTTTGGTTTTGATTTCTTCTAAAGTTTGGGTTTCTTACAACATTTTGGTTATCACCAGTAGACTTTATTTCGATTGTCTCTACTCTGTCTCCCAATCTTTCCATACCTTTAAATATTGCATCCAGCTTTCTTTCAAAAGCTGAAGGTTCTTCAATCATAGGCATTCTTCTTTCTGCCCTAGCTCTGGCACGTTTTTCTATAAGGTTTGCTTCCACACTAACCACTATGCTTTGCATTTCTTCTAGGGTTTGGGGGGCTCTTTCCCTGAGTGAATAGGCTATGTCGGAGTCAAAACCATCCGGGAATTTGACCAATACTGAGTCAGGAGGGGGTCTGAGGTTCTGGGGAATAGCGTTATATGCTTCGTTGAATCTTATTATGTAATCTTGCACTGTTTCATTAGGTCTTCCCCTTAATTTTTCAAATTCTGATAGGATCTGAAGAGGGTATTTCTTCTTCTCCCATCTATTCAAAAATGCTATATACAAAGCTAGTAAATCAGAAATACTGTTTGGAGCAAGGGCCCTAGACCATGTCCTAACTTCCCCAGTAAGACTCTGAACAAAAATTCTCATTCGGACATCATCAGTGTCAATTTCATAGAATTCAAAGTAATCAGTCATCCTTTTGGTATGTTGTTGAGTTGTTTAAGTACCTAAGCCATCAAAAGGTGTGATCTTACTTTGATAATATTGGGGCAAAGCCACAGGGTTGGCTGGCAACTGTAACGGAGCATATCTATTGGGCATTGGAGGGTGTAATGGAATAATAGGTGGTGGCGGTCTGGGTGGAGGAGTAGAAGGGGTGACTGGTGTTTGAAAAGCTTGAGGAAAAGTAACTGAACTTGGGGAAGCTTCAGTAATTACAGAAATGTTTGAACTTTCTTCAAAGGTTTGTTCAGATGAAATGGAGTTTTGTAAATGTCTGTCAAAGTGATATGAAACAAATATAAATTGCAAATCTTCAAAAAACAATGGATCTGGAACTAATCTTGATAATTCAGTTTTAGAAAAATTTACAAATAAGGATGTTTCAAATCACTCATCAAAAGGAATTTCGTCAAAATATATAATATTCACAGGACAAGAATGTGATCTAGAAAGAGACCTGGAACCTCCAGAACTCTCTTGACTTCCTCTTTCAGAACTTTCTTGACTTCCTTGTCTTCTAAGAATCCTAGGAATCAGATTCGGATTTTCAAATATCGGTGGTGGATTGGGGTCAGGATTTGACCTAGTGTGACGAATCCTTTATGAAGCCAGCTTTCCTAGATGATATATGTTTTTTGGATTTTTTGGTTTTAATTGAAATTAAAGTACAACTTCTACAAATTCTTCAAGAAATAACGATTTGTGATTAAAATTTTCTCAAAGATTTATTAAACTAGAGAGTCTGATTAAACATTTGAAACTAAGGTTCAGTGTATAAGCTAAATCAGAGATAGACTGAAGCAGCTTTTATTTACTTTTGAAATTGCAGAGAAAAATCAATTTCAAAGGCTACCTGGCTTATCTTCAGACTCTATCTATAGCTTATAAGTGAACAATATTAACAATTAAAATGATTCAGGTCCCCAGTATGGTCGCCACTATGTTATCACTCAGGTTTTCCTTGAAGTTGTGGAAAAGGAAAGTATACCTGAGGTAACCACAAACCAACCTTCGGATACAGAATCTAACCAATCTGTATCCAGAGAGGGCTCTCTCTTTATGATTTAACTTTATTTTTTTGAAAATTTTAGGCTAGTTATAAATCCAAGAGTTTGTTTGAAAATGGTGGAATTCGCCAACTAAGTGCAAGGTTGAATATTTTCAGGCCATTGGGCTATGGAGTCAAAGGATGGCTTTACTGGATTTCTATTCTACACACAAGATGGTTTTGCAGGGCAAGAAATCCAAACAGAGAACAATCCTTAAAATTTAAAGTGGATGGAATGGGTTTGAAGGGATGAAAGGCAGTTAAGAATCTTTCACCATGTTCAAAAGAAAGAAATGAAATGATTACAAATAAAGAGCAGTGAAGAATTCTTTACTATAGTAACCAAAATGTTTAAATTAGCGAAGCAAGAGCAATTAAGAATTCGTTGCTTATAACTAATTTAGAGGAAAACATTTAGAATAATCACAACTGAAATCACAGTACAATTAAGTAAATTCTGAGTTATTATTTTATGTCAAGTATTCAGAAATGGACACAATGATATTATAGACATATATAAAACATAAAACATAGGATAGAAAGACTTATTGAACTGCAGTCCGACACATGAATCCTGCAAAAAGTCCTGAGCTTCAAATTGTCATCCAGTAAGCCACAAATAAATTTCTCCAAAAAGCTTTTATTCCAAAAACATCAATGTCACAGCGAAGTAGTAGAATCCACCCTCAATACTTTCTTTGAGGGTTTATTTATACAAAAAATGATTTAAAATATCTCACCTTAACCTAGGAAATAATCTAGGGTGACCTATGAATAAGTTACAATAAAAAGGAGACAGATGGTCTCGTAGATAGGACAAAAAGTAACTGTTGGTGTGCTGTTTCCTCCCTTTGTGGATGTGCTGGAGGCAAGTCCTACAATAAGGCTTGATGCTGTCCATTTTGAGTAATTTCTTTTTGACTGCCTTGCTTGTCTGATACTCTTTCAACTGCCTAACTGATACTCTTTAATCTTTGCTCCTTTATTTATCCTTTACTTGATAGTAAAAGGCAAAATTATTTACCTGAAGATAAATTTCACAAAATTTCCAATAAGTCTTCCCACCATTTATCTTCCACAATTATGGTTCTTTTGAGTTTTCTCAACGTTTCATCGGCCTCTGTGTACCTGAAGAAAGTAGGCCTGTTTGGAAATAAATACCTTATTTCATACTCAAGATGAAACAAATCCTTTAACCTTTCATAGAGATTCCTCCCTGTTGGCAATGTTGCTTCTAACGAACTGATAGAATGAGCAGTTGTGTTATGAGCATGTATATCTATTTTATTAACATAGGTTTCTAGGTCCATTATTTTGTCCTCTGAGAGCATAGGACTGGGTAACCCATTGTCCAATAAAACCTGAAAATTTTCTTTGAAAGCATTAATTTCTTCCAGAATATCTGAGAATTTCCTTTCCAAATTTTGCATAAAAGTTATTTTCGTAAAAACACTTTTTATTTCTAAAATAATGCCTGTCCTGTCTTCAATTCCAAGCTCTACAAGCTGTTGCCTAGTCTGGGTGTTCAAAAACTGTATAAGTTGATTGGCTTGCTCTGGCCTGCCTCTTAATTCTTCTCTTCTTTTGTATATTTCTTCCATGGCTACTTTGACTAAATCATTTTGTTCAAAGATTATTTGAACAAAGGACCAAACACTCTTTATTGACTCAACTATATTATCCCAAAGAATTTCGTTTATTTCTCTCAAAGGCTTTTCTAATGAAAGATCTTTTTCTAAAGCCTTAACCAATTTTTCCAGCCTTTTGATTTCCCTGGTATTATCAGCAGCAGTCTTTTTAGACATATCATATTTCTTCTCCAAATTTACTAGCTGTAAATGTGTGGTTTGAAGTTCTGTGACTCTGAGTTTTAAACTTTCCATTTGTTTTACCAATTCATAAGAACTTAAACTGGAAGTGTTTACCTGTGATGACTCTGTTTGTTGATCTACTGTTGTGGTGCCTGTATTGATCTCTGTTGTAGATGTTTGCATGATAGCCTGTTTTTCTCTTAATGCCTATTCCAATTCTTTCTCTGTTTCACTCAGTTGCTCAGTCATTTTTAAGAGCCACTCCATCATTTCTTCCTGTGAATTTTCCTTCAAAACTTCTTGAGTCTGGGGATGCCTTGAGGCTGGTAATTTTAGTTACTTTCTCAGTGCAGCAATATCATCATCTTTCTTTTTAATTAGTGCCTGAATGCTTTTGATATCTTTGGGATTGTGACCCAAACTGATGATTATTTTTTCCAAAGACTTTATTCTGTTATCTTTTGCCTGAGAAGAAGCCTTCTCAATTTGCAACTGGGTGTTTGTATTATTTAAAGAATCTTGTAGCCTAAGGGATGCCATGGCCTTATCAGTAAGGGTGGAATATATCATTTCCCCAGTTTGTTTATGCAACTCTATCTGGTCCAAGGGATGAATGTCTTTTGCCAGGACCTCAAAATTGGTCCTAATATAATCAGATGCTATCTTGGGTTTTGGCACCTTGGATTTGAAATTGCTCATCATCATTTTTCCTTGTTGAATGTCAAATGCTGACATTAATATTTCCTGATTGTGTGGAGCCATTCTCAGATACTGATCATATACCTGCATTCTCAATGGATCATTCTTTGCTTTTATATTAATGAAAGTTCTCTTTATATCACTTGTATCTGTTTTTGGCTGTTTAAAGGAAGAGACTTCAGTACTCAACTATTTTTGCAATTCTTTTCCTTTGTGGCCTGTGTGTGTTTCACTAACTGTGCCAGTTAGTTGAATATCTTCTCTTTCATCATCAATTATTTCATTTATAGTTTCCACTTCTGGGAGTGAATTGAGTTTCTGCCTTTTAGCTTGATGTAGCTCTGAGGATTCTTTGGGAGGAGTAGGATCTGGAACCTGTCTTTTCTTGCCTATTTCCATATTAGCTGGAGTTTGCAATTCTGAAACTTTAGGATGATTTACTTGAGTAGGAGAAACCTGTGTTTGATCTGGTGCCCTGGAGGTTTGAGGTTTCTCTGCCATGATGAAAGTTTCAATGACCTGTACTTCAGGTTCTTTCCCTTTGCCTTTAGACTCAACTGTAATTGATGGACTGATTTCTTGTAATCCCTGTTGAAGATTTCCTGCTAAAGAAGTGCCAATATGAGGTACCTGCACTTGCCCAAAAGATTCTAGGTCAAACTTTTTCTCAAGACTTTTCATAATTTTGTTTATATTGTCTTCTTCACTATCTTGCTCAACTAGTGTTCCTTCCACCCACTCATCTTGATTAGCATATTGTTCTATTTCTGGAATCCTGTGGTGAAAGTAGGGTGTTGATTTTTTCTTCATTCTTTTGTCACAGATAAAACTGAATGGATGATAAGGAATCCAACGGAAACTCTTTTGTAACTTGAAATGGTTTTGCAATATATTTTCTGCTTCATGTTCAGCATCCCTAGAATTGCATATAAAGGGACCTAACTGACTTTTAATTCTAAGCTGTGCTTTCTTCTTAACATTACAAAAATGAATAACATCAGAATTATTCATTTGCCTGAAATATTCTAAGGCAAAAATTATCATAGGCACATATTTTGGCAACTTGAATGGACACAATTCACATCCATATATTCTGGTGACTGAATGATTTTGGTATAAATACTAGTCCCCAACTTTATATGTCCTGGAAAGCTGCAAATTCTTCTTAATCTCATTACTGAGCCTTGGAGGAGGAATTCCTGTCAACAAGGTAGTTGCAGGATATACAAAAAGATCGATGAACTCAGCATAAGAATAGGGAGAATTATAGGAAGAGTGAGTTATGGCAGACCAAAATATAACAGATCTAGGGTTTCCCTTGGCATCAAGCTTTTTAACAAGAAAATGGAACTTCTCTGATTGATAATAGATGATGAGATGGTAAATAACTGAGGAATATTTAAACACTTTCTCATTATCTAACCTCATGAACTGGTCATGGATTTTATTGGCAATGAAAGATGCAAAGTCATATTTCACTGCAGGAGGTTGCCCAGGAGTAAAGATAGACAACAATACCAGGGTTATTTCATCAACATACTCACTTGTATTGAAACCCATGACAAAGGATATCATATTCAGGATGAGCTTGCCTAAATTAGTAAAATAAGCAAAACCATAGGGAGGAGGTCCCTTAGGTTGATGTTCAGGTAACATAAAAGTCTGGCAAATACATTTCAATTTTTCTGGGGACAGTTGGGTAGAATTTTGAAGTAGTTCTTCCATGGACAAAGGAGTAAGATCTTGATCAGGTTCAAAATAGAGCATTGTATTGATAGCTTGAGGAGTGATGGGGAAAATGATACTCTGGTTAGGAGACAACACTTCCCTTTGAGTTGTATCATAGTTGGAGTGACAGTAGTGGATAATTTCTGGGAATATACGGACTGAGGGGATGAGATATCTTGGGAAATTGGATTCCCACAACCCAATGACATCCAAACCTTTCGAATAATCGTCTCTGCAGTGACAATAACTTTGAAGGGGACTTTCATCGAAAACTAAGTCTTTAATTTGAAAGTATTTATCCACTAATGGTAAGTATTCTAACTCTCTGTGAGGGGCATTTAATGGGGTTACATTCAGGGCTGCCGAAGCTTCCATTTTGGTTCTTTTGTATTCAAAATGGAAATTTCATGGTTTTTCTCAGACCGGGCGCAATTTTGATTCTGGGGGCTTTGAGTTTACTTGTGGGAACTAGAATAGACTGATATTAACCCTTTCTTCAGACTCTGGCGTGAATTTAACACAGGAAAGTGGATTTTTCAAAGAGTTCCAGCAAGAAATCAAATAAATACCTGTTTGACGGAGAAAGTTGAAATTTACAGGTACTGGTCAATGGCAAATGATTGTCAGGCACTGGTATAACAATGGCGTTCCGTAATTTTGGTTGATGACAGCTTAAACAGCAAAATTTTTGAATTCTTCAGTGGAGGACGTAGTCGCTTTCAGCAGTGAAAATGACAGAAAATACACGCTCTTTTGTTTTATTTACAAAGTCAATGAGGATTTTTATTTTTTCGAGGATGACGTCATTTGGTACGGGAGTACACGTCACCAGTACTGAGCGTTAAGCGGTAATTTCCACACTGCTTTCGGGAGATGGAGGTATTTAGCGGGGAGGTAGCGATTCCATTAAGCGATCGACACGTGGTCACAGTACTATTCCAAAACCACTGCCATCCCGCGCCTTAACCTTCGGACGTGAGACAGTCAGCAGAATTGTTGTGGACTGTAGATCTTCGGAGGGGTGATCTAACGGTGGACGGGACGTGAAGCTGGTGGGGGTTTTAATGTGCGGGGCCGACGGGTTTTTAAAATGATTAACTTTAATTAAACATCCCGGGAGGCATTTGATTGGCGGAAAACTAGTTATTAATTAATTCGGGTGATTAATTAATCCCATTGTTTAGTCACGGTTGAGGCGGGGTTAGGGAATTTTAACTATGGTTAGGGTGTCAGGCGGAATTGAAATACTAAGGGGATGGGTCACGGTGGCTCGGGGGATTTTTGAAGTTTTAGTTTAAATTAAAACTTCGGGTTTATTTATTTTTCCGTTTTAAGCATATAAAACACATGTTTAAACCTTTTTCAAATATTTTTAATATATGGTAATAAATAAATGTGATTTATTGACCATAGGGGTAGGGAATATTTGATACGGGTATATTTTAGCCAAAGGGTTTTTATTGTGGGATTTTTATTTTGAAAGGGATTAAATAAACTTTGGCCAAAACTTAGAATAAATGGGTTTTTTGGGATATTATTGTAAAAGGGAATTATAGATAATAGGATAAGGTATTTCAATAAGGAATTAATAAATAAATCAGATGTTAATATGACAAAGGGACAAGGAAAACTCAAAATACTTAAAATATAACCAAGAAAGTGAGAATTTTTCAAAGTAATTTGCATTATAATACTTTCATCACTTAGACTTAGAATAAAAAGTGATTTTGAGGGAATTTATGGAATATTTACATGATTTTCCTAAGTAAAATTGGATTTTACTTAGGAAAAGGTTAAAAGTGAATGATTATAATGATAAATAACTTCAAGTACTTAGGTTTTTTTTATCATTAGGCTGAGGGTCCGGTCCCTCCAAAAGTCAAGGAAATGCCTTGAGCCCCTTTAATCTCCAAATACCTTAGCACTTTGGGGAAATTAGTAAAAATCTTAGGGAGAAAATGATGTGGGAAGTTAACGATTTTGACTTTGCTTTCTGTGAATTTTCCAGTGCATTTTCTGCTTCAATATTTGTGATGAAAGTAAAAGATTAAACACATTTAGCACCATTATTCATCACATGAAACTTGGGCAACACTAGCTACCTACCCTATCTACTTTACACTACCATTTTCTCTTCTTTATTAGGGTGCATTTGGACTTGCAAACCCTTATCAATATTCTTTTCTTTTACATGGTAAATCTATCTAATTCAACCCTTATTGCATCCAAAGACTCCGATTAAGCTGTTGAGCACCTTTTATTAACTCTACCTATCTACTTATCTACCAAGATTAAACTATTTGGTCAGATATTTATTCTCTATTCTACAACATGAAATTGAAAAAATGAATGAGTCAAGTTTAAACAGTTTGACTCTTCATAAATTGTGGCAAAAGTTTGACAAGCTGCACACAATTTCTTTATTACAGAACATGAAATAGTAGTGGCACTTGGCTTAGCACACTTTCCTTGGTCTAATTTTGTTTGGGGTTCATTTCTTTCATTTTTTTGACCAATTTATTTTTCTTACTCTTTGATTTTTCTTTTAGGGTATACCCTCTTTACATTTTTTAAAATTTTTTGATTTTTTGATTTTTCAAGAATATGGAACACATTTGCTCAAGAAAAAGGTTTGAACATATTGCATAGTTCAATGAAGACAATCATGAAAAATGACACCTATTGGTATAGGAGTCTAACATGGTATATGGGGTTTTTAGTCAAGGCCTTACACTAGAACAATGCTGGTTGATATGATTCTATACAAATGTGATTACCAATCTGATTCTTCTCATGAGATTCTTCAGTTTGAGAGTGACCATATACATGTATGAATACCTCCCTAGTTAAGTGTAACTAGGATCGGTCTTCATTTGACTATGTAATTATGGATTTATATAAAGTAGAAGAAAAAGATAATAAAATGTATTTTGTACTTGCTTCATGGGTTTCGTGAGAAAGTGTTTATTATAGGTTAATAGACTTCTTCTTGATTTCTATCTAGGGTTTTTCCTTCTAGGGATAGATTTAATTAAGTGAAATATATGTATGGAACATCTTGTCTCATGAAATGCTCCAAGACCTTTTCCTAGAATCTGTGGAAGAATTACTCCATTCAGCCCTCACTTAAACTCTAGAAGAAAAGCTTAATAGAAGTGTTAAATTCAGCCTTCATCAGGTGGACTAGTCAGCCAACATGCTAACTGGAAAGTCATCTTAAATATAGAATAATTGTATATATATCTATACCTCTATTATGTGGTCATTTGAGGAGATAGTTTGGTTATCTCTATTGGGGTTCCTATGATTTGGCATATCTGGAAATACCAAATGACAAGACAACATCAAACCAATTTGGGATCTCAGGATCTATCCCTCCTTGATCCAAAGAGGGATCTCTCTATGAATATAAATAATAATGTATCTTTAAAGGTCAGTTTAAGGTATTAGGCTAGTTATAGGGCACAAGGGTTTTTGTTTTGTTTGTTTGTTTCAGAATACATGAAAGAAGGGTTTAGTGTAAGGTAAAAGATTTTCGGCAATGGGGAGATAAGTCAAAGTGAATACAAGTCCATTGGGCAATGGAGTCAGAAAAGGGTTTACTTGAAATTCAAATATCCAAGGCTTCCAAAGGGCTAGTCATCTAAAATAGAGGATCCCTTAAGATGATCGTATGGGGTGAAACAATAAGGAAATGAATGGAAATGACAAGGAAAAACTTCAAAGGTGACCACTTCGGAGTAAGTCAAGGGACAGGGCATACCTCATACCTCTATGATCAAAACTCCTAATGAGGCTAACTCCGAAGACAATAATCCAACAGTCCTCCTGACTACTTTCAGACAGTAGAAAACACTTATGTTCAAACACAGAGTGAAGTCTAAGATCAGAGAAATACTTTTAACCTTCTCTGCCTTTGGCATTAAACTCAAAGGGATCTTAGAAAGGATAACAGTTGGAAAGGGAACTTAGGGGACAGGGCTAATCACTAAATCTCCCTATTCTCCTATTTTTTCAGCAGAACCAAACAAGAACATCTAAGAAACAACCTCTAAATTCATACATCAGTAAGCATGGACAAACCAACTTCTATACTATTTAAATTATGTTGAAATTTTTCTAAGATACACAATTAGCAGAAAACATTAAAGATAAAAAAGTGTAGGAAGCATTAGGGTACTTGCAGCAGTATTTCCTAAGCTAAATTTACTATTTCTTATTAGAGAAAATGAAACATGATGTAAAACAGAGGGAAAATAATAACAAAGAAGGGACACATCACCATTGATTTAGATCAGGATCCAATGAACATGCTTTTCATATTAGTAGAGCAAAACCAGTCGCATACATTCTTTTCCAATAGCTTGATATCATACAGAAATCATCTCCCAGCCTATTTACAACTAATACTCACATAACTCTAACTCAGTAAAACAGCTTACAATTCAGTGATTTTCCATCAACCAACCAACATTTTCAATGTGTTTCTCATGTGTTCTTATAGGTGAATGAGTGGTAGTAGTGGTAGATAGGATTTAAATGACTCATTAAAAAAAAGGGAGAAATTTCTTCGAAGCCCATTTTGTTTAATATCTTTACATTAACGTTCAGTACCCTTTAGTCGATTTAGAAGTCTTTGTCAGGTTGACAATATCTTCTAGGGTGTGTTCTTGAAGTAATTTCCTGGCTCAGATGTCTTGTTTATACTCTGAGACAAGTAAGGTGAATATTTTTCTTTCAGGTCTTCCATGCTTTATAACTAATGCACTGATAGTTTTAAGGAGTTATGTGAGAGTAATAGCTGCTCTGGCTCGATGAAGAATGGAGGATGGGTATTAGAAATTAGTCCTTTCTTCAGTAGAGGAATGTTCTGCTGATATTTCCTCTGCACTGTTGTGGTCAATGATTTGTGTCTAACGTGTGTTTAAAACTTTATTAAGATTCCTTAGTCTTTTTTATGTTCTATGAATTGCACCTCTATCTGTAGCTGAGGCTTAGGCATCAAAGCTTCAATGTACTGCACTACTTTCTTTGATTTTTAACTCTGATTTTTGTGGTGATATTTTTGATGCCTGGGGGGGTTTGGTCGTGCGAAAAATAGTCATGATCCATCATTTGAGACACGAAACAGAGCCCTGCTGGCCGCTTTTGTATTTTCTTATGCCACAGGGTCGTCACCCTGATTTTTTCTGTCACCTTTCGTGACTGTAGGACAAGCTGTGAAGGATCACCATTAAACCTACAACATAGCACAAACATGCTAAAAAATCCTATGAATTTGGCTAGGCTGCTTGTAGAAGGCTTAGCTGGAGGGCCTAGAGTAGTGCGGACTAATGTGAACGCAGCGGAAAATGTGAAGAAAACCCTGGCAGAGCATCTAACCAGGTCTGATGGGGGTTTGAGTGGGACAAGGAATGAGGACCATTAGATCCAAATGATCTACGGTGGAGATCATCCGATGAAGCATTTCAGGAGAAAAATGGAAAGCAAGTGAATGGCGTCGCAATATAACATGGACCGTGCAATCTCGGAGATCAATGGCTAGGATCAGATCGGGAGCAACATTGCGGAGGGCAGCAGTATAGCAGAAAACCGAGGATTGTTTTTGCAAAATGAAATGGGGGGAGATGGTTTTGCATGGATGAAATGTGATTCCATACATTGGCTGACACGTGGATTCTCAAAACCGCCCATTTCACAAAAAATTCAAACGTTAACTCTTGGGCACAAAAAAATTGCGAAACAGAGTTTAAGCCATCGGATCGCTTGGTATTGATCGGATGGTGTGGGTTGCATGTGATAGTGGCAATGTGTGCGGGCGAAAGAACTAGTGGGTCTGGTAGATGATGTGATCTTTTTGTTGTGGAGCGGGTGGAGGTTGAGGGACTGGGTGATGCGAGGGTCGTAGATCTTCTCAGATCAATGGCCCATATTTCATCGCAAGATCGAGGAGTCAGGGAAAAGGACAAAGGGAATCATATTTTTGTGATTGCGATGGCAAGGGCTAAGACAAGTGCTGAGGCTTGGTTCTGGAGGAGAATAAGGTGACCGAGGTTCAGGGGAAAAAGTGTTTGTCGCATCGGCAGGGGAAAATAAGAATGACAAGGGAAAAGGGCAAAAAATTTCGATTGCGATGAGCGATAAGGGCTTGGTGCCTACCTATGGCTCTGGGTTACATGCGGAGAAAGGGGCTAAGGGCTAAGCTGAAAGTGGCTTAAGCCCTTAGTGAGAAAATGAAGATTTTAAAGGATTTTGAAGGGTTTTTTGAGGAATTTGGAGGTTCCGATAGATGGGAGGAGGTTTTTTTTTTTTTTTTTTTTAAACCAAAAAGGGGAAATATTAGGTTTTAAAATGGTTAGGATGATTTAGAAGTTAAAATTAAGGTTTATAGAGGAATTTTGTGAAGGGAGTAAGGGTGAAAAAAGGAATTCTTTATGAGTGAAAAGAGAAGTGAGACGATGGAAAATGGAGCCATCATGAACAGTTTTTTCCCTTAGTAAATAGCAGGGTTCATTAATGGGAACAACAGTGAAGATTATCTAAAGGATAGAAGACACATGGAGGCTTCAAGAATGATATATTTACAAAGGAAATGTTTCTCTTGAAGGCTCAGAAACAAATTTAGCCACTTGTTTGCTTTGACAAATTATTGTAGGTGGCTAATAGTGGCTGCACATGGGGATGGCAGCTTCTTGAAGGTGTCAAGAATCTCAGATATAATCTTTGGAAGTAGGCTAGAGCCTAGTACTTGACCATCTTTTTCTTCTTTGATCAGCTGCTACATAAGTGAAAAGCATTATATCAACAACAATTCTTCTCCAAACAACTACCTACCCATCCTACTGTCCTAGCATTTTTTCTTCTAGGTGCACTTAGACTTGCAGACCTTTCACATCATCATTTTTCATTGAAAGAAAAAACTAATCTAATCCTACCCTTATTCCTCCATGAGACCAGATTAAGCAGTTGGACTCATAGATTCTCTACCTAAACTAATATCTGCTAGGATTAAACTGTCTGGCAGATTTTCATTCTTTATATTCTAAAATGGAAATTGAAAACACAGCCAAACCTGGATTAGACTATCTGATTTTCTGTGGGTTCATGGCATAAATACAAGCTGCACATGAACTGAAACTTTGCAGAAAATTGAAGCAATATTGTGAAGGCTTCAGATCTGAGAATTAAGAGCATCCTTCCTTCTTCTTGTGACTCGGATTTTGAGCTTTTTAGAGTCACCTCCCTTTCTTCATTCCAGCTCCGATTTTGACCCTATTGTAGTTGTTTTATTCTTCTTTGCTGGTTCAAGTTTTGAGCATGTTAGAACTAGCCTTTCTCTGTTCTCTGGCTCAGGTTTTGATCTAATTTGAGCCATTCTTTTTAGAACTTCATAGGTTCAAGATTTTAGCTTATTTGAACCTTTTCTTTCTTTTTTTATTTTTTATTTTTTTTATTTTTTAAAAACCAAAACAGAGCAATGATATTTACAATGGAAGTGAAGACTTGAACTGAAATTTAGCAGAAATAATGCTTGAGCATCCTACCATTGACAGGACCCCCAAACAGATCTGTACCATCCAATTCTTGTAGAAAAAATGCATTAGGACCAATGACAGATTGAATGATGTAAGGGCCTGCCAAAAATTGTCAAACTTGCCATGCTTAACCTTATCCTCTCTCCTAGAGTCCCATTTGAGTACCTTGTCCCCAATTTTGAAATCACAGGCCTTTGTCCTTTTATCAAACAACTTTTTGATGTTCTCTTGCACTTTCTAAGCTCTGTTGTAGACTTCTTCTCTTGTTTTCTGGAGATGTATGGTTTGATTGATCCTCCTTACCATGCTATCTTCCTCCGATTGTATTTCTTGGACCAATTTTATCATTGGTACTCCAAAACTGGTAGGGAATACTGCATCTGCTCCATAAACTAGCTGATAGGGAGACATTCCAATGGATTTCTTTGTTGTCAATCTGTCTGCCCATAAAGCATGCACCAACTTATTATGCCATGACTTTTTATTATCTTCAAGTAGCTTCTTGATGATGATCACCAAACTCTTATTTGATCATTCTGCCAGCCCATTACCTTGAGGGTAATAAGCAGTGGAATGACCAAGTACAATCTGATATCTGTGACAAAAATCAATCATCTTTTTGGAACCAAATGCAACAGCATTGTCAGTGATAATTTTCCTAGGGTAGCCAAATCTAGATAGGATATGGTCTTCAAGGAATTTTATGATAACTGAGTCTATGGCATTCCTAGAAGGGATGGCCTATATCCATTTAGTGAAATAGTCAATGGCTGTGAGTATCCATCTATGTTGGGTAGATGAAGCAGGGTGGATTTCCCCAATGAATTCTAGGCCCCACTATTGAAAAGGAGCTTCAACAGTGACTGGTTGTAAAGGTAGAGGAAGGAGTTTTCTTTTTCCCTCAAAGATTTGGCATTTGTGGCAGACACGTATCATCGTGTGGACATCTTGGAAGAGGGTGGGCCAGTAATAGCCAGCTCTGAGGATTTTATTGGCAGTGGTTTTCTAATAGATATGGCCTCCACACTCTCCTTCATGAAACTCATGCTTGATCCTATCTGCATCAACTTCAGGCAAACATTTAAGCAATAAACCATTGGAATTTTTCCAATATAAACATTCATCTAAAATGCAATAATTTCTAGCTTTCAACTTTAAAAACCTTGCCTTTGTCTTAGATAAACCAGCAGGAGCATTTAGATTGATAAGCACATACAAGATATCAGCATACCAAGATGAGTTTTGGAACTGTTCTTCAACAATGGGAGCTGGTAACCCTTCATGTTCATCCAATGCATCTACCATATTTATGTCAAGGGCTTGTAAGTTACATTCAGCCATTAATTGTGCTAATCCTTGACCCTTGATGAGATTAGTGGGTTTTATTTCCAAATCATATTCTAATATCACAATAATCCAGTTTCCTCTTTTTCCATCTGGATCTTGTGACAAAATGTCTTTTACCACTATGTTAGGCACAAAAGAAATAATATGAGAATGTAATATATAAACCCTGAAATCCTTCAAAGCTTTTATCAAAGCATAGGCCTGATTTTACATGATATTATATTTCAAAGGTGCATCTCTCAATGCCTTGCTAAAAAATGCAATTGGATGCTCTTGTCCCTCTAGATTTTTCTGCAATAGGACAACAGCCACAGTATGTTCTGATGCAAATGAGAATATAAGGAAATATTTAGTAAAATTAGGACTAATCAGAATTGGTGCTTGGGTGAGTGCATGTTTTACCAGTTCAAAATACTTCTTGGCTTCTAGAGTCCATTTAACTCCTACTTCTTTCTTTAGCATTTTTGTCATGTTTCTAAGGAGTTCTGCTAGGTTGGGTATAAACCTCCTCGAGAAATTAATTTTCCCAATAAAGGACTACAATTCCTTGATGTTTCTAGGGTGATTGATTTGCAATATACCCTCAACGCTTTTTGGGTATTTTAATCCCCTTTTCAGATATAATGTGACCAAGAATTTTACCTTCTTGGAGACCAAACAATGTCTTCTTGGGATTCAAAGATAGTCCAAACCTTGTCCATTTCTCAAAGACCCTTCTCAAATGTTTAAGCTATTCTTCATCAGTTTTGGAATAAACTACAATGTCATCAAGGTAAATTACAATGAAGTACCATATTTCTTCTGAGAATGCAATGTCCATGGCTCTTTGAAAGGTGGCACTAGCATTCATTAATCCAAAAGGAATTTTCACATACATGAAAGTGCCCCAAGGAGTGGTGAAGGTTGTTTTAAGTTGATCTTCTGGGAGTACTAAGACCTGGTTGTATCCTGAAAATCCATATAGCAGAGAAATCCTCTTGGAACCAACTACCTTTTGTTGGATGTGTTCCATTTTGGGTAAGGGGTAATTTTCCTTTAATGAGGCTCTATTTAAGTTTCTAAAATCGATACACAGCCTAATTCCTCCTTTACTTTTCCTTACAGACACAAGGTTATATACCCAGTTTGAAAACCTTACACGGACTATGATTCCAGCCTCATACATTTTCTTAATTTCTATTTCTACCAGGGGTAACTGTACAGGGTTAATTCTGCGCAACTTTTTCCTAAAGGGTTTTTGGTTTTCTTTGAATGGAATCCTATGCTGGATGATCTCTGTGTCATAGGCCTTCAAATATTCATAGCTCCAAGAAAAAACATCAACAAATTCTTTAAATAAATAAATGCATTTCAGTTTGATATATGATGGCAATGTTTTAGATAATTTGATCAATTTAGGCTAGTCCTCGCTACCGATATCGTATTCTTCAACATCAGATTCAGTGGGTTCTATAGTGGGATTTTTTTCCACATCATTAAAATAAAAGAGGTCCTTAAGGGGTGCTAGTCCTCTGGGTATGCCTTTGTCTTTGGACTGCAGTACCTCTATGTCTTCCTTATCTGTGTTCATGTATTCTTCTATTTGATTTTCAAATTCTCTGGTCAGCATGTGTATTTCTGCAATAGGGAATGGCTCTTCCTCATCAAGAGGCTTTTCATATAAACAAATTTCATCGGACTTAGGGTTTGAATTTTTCAATTCAAACTCATTCCTAGAAAGCAGGAAATCATCTATCTGTTTATCACCCTCAAAGACTTGCCAATATTTTTCATTATCGTACTGTTGGTCTGTATTTAGTCTGAATATTGAACTGTTTGTCCTTATGTGATCTCTGATATGAACTAGCAGCACAAGCCAATCCATTGGAAAGTATGTTTTGACTTCTAGGGACAAAAAAAAGGTCATATCCTAGAAATGTTTTCAACAAATCCATGGCATCATTCCTATGTGCCCTTAATCTAGGATTTTTGGTAGTGTACTCTCCATTTATTTGTTTTATGACCAGTTCTGAGTCTCCATGAAAAACTATCCTTTTAGATCCTAGTTTTTTAATAGATGTAGCCATAAAAGGAGAGCTTCATACTCTGCTATGTTGTTTGTACATTTGAAATTTAACTTGAAAGCATGGCTCTCAGCATAATTGTTTTCAGTATTGTGTTTCCATATCCCAGCTCCTGCATTCATTTTAGTTCTCATGCTCCACTGTCAAATCAAAGCTCAGTATTGTGTTTACGAATTTGTTATCATTTTCCTCCCTACTGTCATCTTGTCTCCTAAGGTCAGCAGACTGATGGGTAATCTGCTCTTTACAGTCTTGGTTTTGATTTTCTAATTATACAAACTATTCAAATGTTTCTCCCTTGTTTTCCTCTGTATCCAGAGCTTCCATTATGTCTATATTTGTGGCCTCTACTTTGGTGTTTGAATTTTTATTCTATAGCTTTTGCTCTTCTGTAAACTCATCATTGTAAAGGATAAAAGAGTCTAGGCCTGTATGAATAGAGTAAAGAGGGGAATTTTCTGATTTCTCTGGGCTGCTCACCATAAATTTCATGTGTGCTTCCCTATATAATCTTCTAATCTGGCTGAAAATAGTGATAGTGGCATATGTCATGTCCATTTGCATTATAATCTGCAGCTTATCACCCCATGATCTTGACAGCAACATGCCATACATGGGAGGTACATCAGCCACTAAAACATCAATTACCATGGACTTGGCTGGGATTTGGGTCAAATTTACACAGAGATCTTTGATCAGGCCCAAACACTTCACTCTGCTAGAGTCAAAAGAATATAAATCCTTATATGGTCTGGTTATCTCTAGGACTAATTTTTCCATGACCACTTTTGGCATGAGGTTGTGTGAAGCCCCTGAGTCATGCATAGCATTATGTAGGATTTTTTCATGGATATTTAGACTGACATAGAAAGGAGGCACTACTCCTTCCTGAAATTTCCCTTCAATTTTTGGGCCAAACAAGAGAGATGGTTGATCATCATTCAAGTTAACAGAGTCACTATTTTCTCCTAAGTTTAAAGCTTTCAAAATTTGAAATTTATATACATCTTGGGTGACCAAATCAGTGAGAGGGACACAAATTTTGATTCTGGAAATTTCACTTTCCAAATTGAAAGGAGACTGACTCTTTGAAAGGTTCAGATCTGCTTTGTTGGTCACTATTTTATTAGCAAAATCAGCTTGCTAATTCTCACTCTGTATATTATTTGAAACTGTTTTTTTAGGGGCATTAGCTATAATGCTAGTGTTGTTGGTTTCTTGACTTCGTTTATCAATGGTTTGAATGTCTTTGTCCTTGTTTTTACCAGAAATCTCAGTTGTTGTTTTGTTTCTTTCAACAGTCCCTTTAGGAGTCTTTTCAAGTCTTTTCTTAATAGTGATTTCAGAGGTTTTTGGTTTGGTAGCTTATGGGTTCTTTTTCCTTATAAGATCATATTGTTCTCGGACCTAAATGATGGAATTCTCAAATCCTAACCTATAGTCTTCAGATTCTAACCCTTCCTCACCCCAATGTGTGTATGAGGTTTGGTTGTCCTCTGTGAAACAGGTGTAATCTTGGTTATCCACTTCCATCATGTTTATAATAGTTCCCTTTAAATCTTATATTATTCCTTCATCCTCATCAAGGAAATTTTCTTGGAATGGAGGTACGATTTGTTAGTTAGAATCCATTTATCTATTGGGGGGGGGGGGTGTTTCTCCTAAAGTTTTAGTTTTGGTTTTGAGACTGATTTCTATTCTGATTACTGGCTTGGATAGCTAACCTTTCCATCATTTTTTCTATCCTATCCGCGTTTTTGGCTAGATTATCTAATTTGGAATCAGATGTAGAAGCTGTGGTGTCTTCTCTATAGGTTACCTTATTTTCAACCCTCATCTTGGCTCTTTTGGCAATTAAGTTTGCCTCTACACTCGCTGCCCCTTTCTGCATACTCTTTCCCTTAGTTGGTAAGCCATCTTAGGGTCAAATCTATGAGGGAACTTAATGAGGGCTAACCCTTGAGGAGGTTTCATGTGGGCTGGTAAAGCGTTGTAAATACTATTGTACCTAACACAATATTCCTAGACCCCTTCTCCCATATTTCTCTTAATGTTCTCATATTCAGACAAGGTTTGAAGAGGGTTCTTCCTGACTTCCCACTTGTTTAGAAATGATTGATGAAAGGAGGGGAGGTCCTGGATGCTATGTGGAGTTAGATTTTTGAATCATTTCCTAACTTCTCCCCCAAGACTTTGAGCGAATAGCCTGAGTTTTATGGTCTCATCATCTATCTCATTTCTATCACAGTAGTCATTCATTTTTTCTATGCGTTGTGAGGCAGTGATTGAGCCTGTGGCTTCATACAATGGAATAAAGGTCTGATATCCTTGGGGTAAGGAAACTAATTGGGCAGGTAGGACTAGGGGGTCATACTAGGTTGCCATGGCAGGATTCTGTGGGGGTAAAGGAGTAGCTTGAGCAACAAGTATATGGATGGCAGAACTGCTTGGACCAACCAAAGACTGTTGAGTAGACTTAGGGTGAGAGAGACCCAAATTATGAATGAGGTAGATATTAGGAGGTGTTGATGGAGGGGTTTCTCTGTCACTAATATGTTGACCACTATGTGGTGGTGAACTTGGAGGTTCAAAATCTGTCTGGTCTATACCACTGAATGATTTAGTTCTTGGTAAATTACTTGGTAAATCTAAATCAACTTGAGTATCTGATAGAGCTGCAAGGTTTTTAGGTGCTGAGTTAGCTCTATGAATGGGTCTAACAATAGTTGGATCCCTAGATGTGAGAGACTTCCAAAGAATGCTTTTTGGATTGTCAACTATTTCAGGAGGGTTTGGATTAGGATAAGCTCTGGTATGGATTCTTTCTGAAGCCAGTATGTTAATTTTCAGATCCAAAAAGGACAAATCTAGCCAGATATGACAATATTTAAGAGGAAAACTATCCTTAAACAAAGAAACTTAATCCTCAGAGTTACCTTTAATATGGATGATGTTGTTCTGAAACTGGTCTCCCAGTGGAGTCTTGTGAAAGCATAGATAATCAGCAGGCCTACTGATCACCAGTGGAGTCTCTTGGTCATTTAGGAACTATGGAGTCGCCAGGTGGAGGGTTAAAAATATTTTGAAGTAGGTTGTTGTCCACCATCAGCAATCTATACCAAACTGAGGCTAATTGGTATTCTTTGAGCTCTTAAGGATGTCTAAGATGCAATCCACTTGAAGTTCCCCAGTGGAGTCGCCATTATGTTGGGGTTCCTGTGATTTGGCACATCTGGAAATACCAAATGACAAGACAACATCAAACCACTTTGGGATCTCAGGATCTAGCCCTCCTAGATCCTGAGAGGGATCTCTCTATGAATATAAAGAATAATGTATCTTTAAAGGTGAATTTAAGGTATTAGGCTAGTTATATGGCACAAGGGTTTTTGTTTTTCTTTTTTGGTTGGGAATACATGAAAGAAGGGTTTAGTGTAAGGTAAAGGAAATGAGTAGTAAAGGATTTTCGGTAATGGGGAGATAATTCAAAGAGAATACAAGTCCATTGGGAAATGGAGTCATAAAAGGGTTTACCTACAATTCAAATATCCAAGGCTTCCAAAGGGCTAGTCATCTAAAACAGAGGATCTCTTAAGATGATCGTATGGGATGAAACAATAAGGAAATGAATGGAAATGACAAGGAAAACCTTTCAAGGTGACCACTTTGGAGTAAGTCAAGGGACAGTGCATACCTCATACCTCTATTATCAAAACTTCTAATTAGGCTAACTCTGAAGAGAACAATCCAGCAGTCCTCCTGACTACTTTCAGACAGTAGAAAACACTTAAGTTCAAACACAGAGTGAAGTCTAAGATCAGAGAAATAATTTTAACCTTATCTTCTTTTGGCATTCAACTCAAAAGGATCTTAGAAAGGCTAACTTTTGGAAAGGGAACTTAGGGGACATGGCTAATCACTAAATCTCCCTATTCTCCTATTCTTTCAGTAGAACCAAAAAATAACATCTGAGAAACAACCTCTAAATTCTTACATCAGTAAGCATGGACAAACCAACTTCTATACTGGTTAAATTATGTTGAAATTTTTCTAAGATACACAATTAGCAGAAAAGATTAAAGATAAGAAAGTGCAGGAAGCATTAGGGTACTTGTAGCAGTATGTCCTAAGCTAAATTTACTGTTTCTTATCATAGAAAATGAAACATGATGTAAAACAGAGGGAAAACAATAACAAAGAAGGGACACATCACCACTGATTTAGATTAGGATCCAATGAACATGTTTGTCATATTAGTAGAGCAAAACCAGTCACATACATTCTTGTCCAAAAGCTTGATATCATCCAAAAATAATCTCCCATCCTATTTACAACTACTACTCACATAACTCTAACTCAGTAAAACATCTTACAATTCAGTGATTTTCCAACAACCAACCAACATTTTCAATGTGTTTCTCATGGGTTCTTATAGGTGAATGAGTGGTAGTAGTGGTAGATAGGATTTAAATAATGCATTAAAACAGAGGGAGAAATGTCTTCGAATCCCATTATATTTAATATCTTCACATTAAAATTCATTACCCTTTAGTCGATTTCGAATTCTTTGTCAGGTTGACAATAACTTCTAGGGTGTGCTCTTGAAGTACTTTCCTGGCTGAGAATGCCTTATTTATACTCTGAGACAAGTAAGGTGAAGATTTTTCTTTTAGGTCTTCCATGCTTTATAACTAATGCACTGACAGTCTTAACGACTTCTGTCAAAGTAATAGTTGCTCTAGGCTCAATGAAGAATGGAGGATGGGTATTAGAAATCAGTCCTTTCTTCAATAGAGGAATGTTCTGCTGATATGTCCTCTACACTGTTGTGGTCAATGATTTGTGTCTAACCAATTTTTTAAACTTTATTAAGCTTCCTTGGTCTTCTTTATGGTCTATGAGCTACACCTCTATCCGTAGCTGAGGCTTAGGCATCAAAGCTTTAATGTACTACACTACTATCTTTGATATTTAACTCTGATTTCTGCAGTGTTGTTTTTTATGCCTGGGGGGGTTTGGTCATGCGAACAATGGTCATGATCCATCATTTGAGACACGAAACATAGACCTGTTGGCCCCTTTTGTATTTTCTTATGCCACATGGTCATCGCCCTAAGTTTTTCTGTCACCTTTTGTGACTGTAGGACAAGCTGGGAAGGATCACCATTAAACCTACAACATAGTACAAACATGTTAAGAAATCCTACGAATTTCCCTAGGCTGCTTGCAGAAGGCTTAGCTGGAGGGCGTGGAGCAGTGCGGACTAATGTGGACGCAGCATAAAATGTGAAGAAAACCTTGGAAGAGCAGCTAACCAGGTCTTATGGGGGTTTGAGTGGGATGAGGAATGAGGACCGTCAGATCCAAGTGATCTACGGTGGACATCGTCCGATGAAGAATTTCGGGAGAAAAAAGGAAAGCAAGTGAATGGCATCGCGATATAACATGGACCGTGCGATCTCAGAGATCGACGGCTAGGATCAGATCGGGAGCAACGTTGCAAAGGGCAGTGGTATAGCAGAAAAATGGGGATGGTTTTCACAAAATTAAATACGGGGAGGTGGTAGTGCGTAGATGAAATGCGATTCCATACATTGGCCAACACATGGATTCTCAAAACTGCCCATTTCACAAAAATTTGAAACGTTAACTCTTGGGCACAAAAATTTTGCGAAACAGAGTTTAAGCCGTCAGATCGCTTAGTATTGATCAGATGGTGTTGTTTGCATGTGATAGAGGCAATGTATGTAGGCATAAGAACTGGTGGGTCCGGTAGATGACGTGATCTTTTTGTTGTGGAGCAGGTGGACGTTAAGGAACTAGGTGATGCGAGGGTTGTAGATCTTCTCAGATCAACGGCCCGGATTTCATTGCAAGATCAGGGAGTCGGGGAAAAGGAAAAAGGGAATCAGCTTTTTTCAATTGCAATGGTGGGGGTTGAGACAAGTGCTGAGGCCTAGTTCTACAGGAGAATAATGTGACCATGGTTCAGGGGGAAAAGCGCTTACCGCATCAGCGGGGGAAAAGAAGAATGACAAGGGAAAAGGGGAAAAAATTTCGATTGCGATGAGTGATAAGGGCTTGGCACCTGGCTATGGCTCCGGGTTACATGTGGAGAAATGGGCTAAGGGCTAAGCCGAAAGGGGCTTAAGCCCTTAGTGAGAAAATGAATATTTTAAAGAATTTTGAAGGGTTTTTTGAGGAATTTGGAGGTTTCGATAGATGGAAGGAGGTTTTTTTTTCTAAAAAAAAAAGGGGAAATATGAGGTTTTAAAATGCTAGGATGATTTAGAGGTTAAAATGAAGGTTTATAAAGGAATTTTTTGAAGGTAATAAGGGTGAAAAATGGAATTCTTTGTGAGTGAAAAGAGAAGTGAGATAATTGAAAATGGAGCCATCATGAACAGTTTTTTCCCTTGGTAAACAGCAGGGTTCATTAATGGGAACAACAGTGAAGATTCTCTAAAGGATAGAAGACACATGGAGGCTTTAAGAATGATAGATTTACAAAGGAAATGTTTCTCTTGAAGGATCAGAAACAAATTTAGCCACCTGTTTGCTTTGACAAATTATTATCGGTGGCTAACAATCTCTACGTGCAGTACGGAAGTGCAGTAAGTGTAGTGCGAAAGTACAGTAAGTGCAATGCAAAAGTGTAGTAAGTGCAGTGCATAAGTGTAGTAAGTGTAGTGTGGAAGTGCAATGTGTATTATATTTTAAGTGAAGTGCGGATTTTAGTGGAAATGTTTAAAGGGTTCAAAACTAGTATATATATAAATATATATATATACAATAAGGTGTTGCAGCATACATTTCAGTGCGGACACTTGAAGGATTTCAGAAGTAATATATATATATATATATATATATATATATATATATATATATATATATATATATATATATATATATATATATATATATATATATCCTCTAAGTGTTATAAAGGTCTTTGCAAATACTAAAGCAGAAGTGTCGATCACCTTGAAGCAAGCTACAATGTGACAAGGAAGTGCAAGAGCAGGGTTGAAGTAACAGATCTGTTGAAAGATAGTTTATGGACTATCCTAAAGTGAAATTGTTGATAAAGGGTGACATTGAGAGATTGATCGAAAGGATAAAGAAAGAAGGTAATTAAACCTATGATTTACTTTCCAAAATACAACCTATATATATCTCAAGCAATTGAAGATTAGACTAAAGGTTCAAAGGAAGTACTAGTGCAGAATAGTGCAACTTGGTGAAGAGAAAAAGGAAAAGCATTGAAGGAAATCAAAGAAGTAAGGACAAGGTATTGGATGCATAAATAAGTTAAGGGTCTAATTCTGGGTCATGGTACCTGTCATCTGAAATATATAAGAAGAAATTATCGTGGTTTTTCCTCTCCAAGGGAGAGAGGTTTTGTCGTAGCTATAGGAGCCTAATTCTTGTGTATCCTGTATTTTGATAATTGACTTGATGAAAGATTTAATAAGCTAACGAAGGGAAGATATAAGTAACTCAAGTAACCTCACAAGTAATTATCAAGAATAGAATTTTGAACTAATCACTACTCCTCCAAATTCTTAAGAGAAAGGAGCCACAAAAGTTATTTTTTGCGTCTTATGTCAACGAAACTATGTCAAATGTTGGGAGTATTTACTACTCCTAAATCGAGGTCTTTTTTAAGTGTAATGTAACTGAGTTAGTACTAGTAAGACTATGGACTATGGAAAATCATATCTCAAAATAGCTGTAGTAAATTTTGTATGCCTAGAGATGTAATATTTTTTTTTGAATAAGAGGAATATATAAAGTTTTATGTATGATCCTACTAGATTAAAAAAGGAAAACATCATGTAAAAGCACGTGGAAACAAAAAACATGACATTTATACTCTCTTTCTATTTTAAATGAAAATAATTTTTTTTTGCTGCGAAAAAAAAGTTGGTTGGATTAAAGTGGTTAACAAATACTCGAAAGCTCTCATTATAGGAAGAACGTTAGAGTTAGTCCCTCAATTAGACTAAAATAATTTTCTACATAATATAATTGGATCCAAACCTTTGGGGAAGAATGATTTTACACTGAAGTAATAGTTTCAAACAATGTTACATTATCTATCTCGACAAAAAGTGATCTCGACAAAAATATATTCAACTTCTTTACCTCTACAACTTATAACATCAGTAACGTTTGGTCTTGTATGACTCAATCACATACTCGTTTCCCACAGGATGTTGTGGAATTTAACAATGGAACAGATACCACGCCATTTAAAACCCACATAGTTTGCAAGACAAGAGTTGGAGGAACATCTTTTTAATGGTTGGTTGAAATATATCCTTTTGAACATCTATTTTGAAAACCACTTTCATTGTTTCAATCTGAATTTAATCTTTCAAATGGTGTGATTTCATGCTCTAAGGAAAATTTCTTACTTTCAGTAGGTGAAGGGATATTCCAATTACTACTCCTTTCTTTGGTTGATTCCCATTTAATGTCTTCTCATTTAGTTTTCAAGAAAACTGTATATGCATATGGATGAATCATGAAACAAATCATTAAGGAAATTGGAATAAAACATGTTTTTTAACCTCCTATAATAGAAGAACTTAATCTTTGGCATCTCTAAAAAGAAGATACATCAACCTTCCCTTGAAAATCATGGTTTTCCTTACCAATATTTCTCCAAATTTCCTGAACATTACATAGATTCGATTTTGCATTACAATTCATGCGAGAGAATATGTTGTTAAACCGTAGGTGTCTTGCCCCCAAGTCAATTTTCCTCTTCGGTTGGTCACGTGGCACTGGCTAAACACCTACTTTTTCTTTTCGGCATATTTCAGGACTACACCTCCAATATACAAGAATTAAATCTTCTTCTTAAAAATTTATTATGTTTTTTGGAATAAAACACACTTCAACAAAATAATGCACTTCAGATATAAATGGAAATTTTTACAATAATGTATAAAATTTTTCTCTTGTTTTTATACAGGGAACGTCCATGTTTGCATGGATAAACCAAAAATATGCAATTCAAATTTTGCACGTAAACCACTGCACGTCCATGTTTGCATGGATAAACCAAAAATATGCAATTCAAATTTTGCACGTAAACCACTGCCGTGCCGCACTGCTTTGGAGAAAACACGACTCCACCCAGCATTGTGCACACAGTCTCCACCGATCTGCAGTCGTAACTGTGTCATGGGTCACTCACCTGAGTTGACCCTACACTCCATCACATTCGTTTTTGACATTGTTGCTCTGCCGTTACAAGAGCTGACTTGTAGAACTTCGCAAACTCGAATCGACCTATGAAGCTTCGTTGTTGTGACTGTTACATGTTTAGCCTGACCCGTAGATTCATCTTATCTGCTTTCCAACAGCAAACCATTTATTTCATGAACTCTGCCTTGGCTTGATGCCCTAACTCCTTCCTCCGTCAGCCAATTTATATGACCCGACCATGTATGTGTGGGGGTGTCAGTGAACTTTAGCCGACCCACCATGCATTCAACCGACATGACTTGACCCCGATATAACGTTGGCTTGCCTGCTATACAAGTTCGGTGTGGTGAGATGATACACTTCGTCCACCTATAAATGTCACATGGTAACTGCTCCCATCTTTGTCAAAATTTTCCATCCGTGATAACGTCCCTACGCTCGACGCCCATAGTGCAGTCGCCCTCATTCACGAGTCTACTTGATACATTCACGGGTGTGCCTGTTGCACCGTGGCACACACCCATCCATCGCTTTACCTAAATGTGCCCAAGTTGGGTGCTCGACCCACCCGAGTCATGAGGCACTAGCTCATGGGCTTGGCATACTCCCCCACCTTCAGTTATTTCCATCCCTAGAAATACGATAGAACTCATCAACTGATCATTAAACTTTGCAATTTCCTTTCTCCAATTCCAGAGTGAATCCTTTGTTTCCCAAATCATCTCCTCCGTTGCACCTCTTCACTGAACGAGAAACTCCCGTCCTACTAAACTCCTATTATGTAGAATTGTGATCTACGGATAAATCAAATTCCCTAAGTGTGGTTTTAGGCACTTAGAACAATATATTAAACACTTTTCTATCACTTCCTCTAAGAATAAATAGACATATAGAAAGATATAAGAACTTACTTTTGATCCAAGCGCTTCCTATTCTCCTTTTGTCGCTTTTGTTGTAGCCTCCAATCCAACTTAGAATGCCAGATTGATTCCTACAAGTATAAACCGAGAACAACAAAGAGATTGCAATATATAGATGCCTACTTATCTTAATCACTTAAATCGATTAAACATGAAATGTATATGTCATTTGAGATTCCATTGCATGAGATATAGAAACATAAACAAATACATATATGGGAAAATTAACAACAATCTTTATTAAAGAGTAGAAGAGGGAGGTTACAACCAATGATCGATTTGATGTCACCAGCTCCAGCTTGATCCCATCCTCATCACATTCAACATCTCACCAGAATCATATCACTTCTTTCACTCTCTCAATTGAGAATCCAACAACATTTCTTCACCAAATTTCTTCCCCCTCACAACAAAAGGATCTGTGCTCAATTTATAGCGAAACTGAAGGTATTTTCTCAATGAATGAATTTATAATAATGTGCAAGACATGTTTTAAAGTTCAAAGGTGTTAAATGGTCACTTGGATTCGAAATTTGACACATATGGACTCTTCGAGAAGGCATTCGCCATGTGGAGATTTCGAAACAATGATAATTTCGCACCGATTTGACCAACGCACCCCTGAATGTCGGGAAGTGAATTTCAGTGCACCCTTGAATGGAAGGAGATGCATAAGAAATGTAGTTATTCCCTTGAGAGGTAGCATTGGTGAGCTCATAAGTGATATAGCATATACTTCAAACCTTGGAAATCTCACAATAGAAGCCATGAATGATTTGTTTATCTCTTAGGGCATATAGCAATTGGTATGATATGATATGATAGACCATATTTCATTGGTCATCGGGATGATGTCTAGTTTGAATAGATCAAGGGGGATGATGCCCAAATTGACCTATAACATCTACCCCCTAACACATGATGTCAGAATAACAACAATATTTTGAATGAGATGATTTACGACGTGATGAGCTGGAACTCAAGAGATGTGACGACCTCCATCAACGTTACAATACATTACATCATGATATTTTTATCTTGATCACGAATTGCTGAGGGAGGCATTCCCATGCTCAACACATAAACTATCTAATAACAAGTACATAGTGTAAAAAGTCATCTACATTGGAATGTTTCCCAATACATACATGCCTACAGATATAGGCCCATGTTCGGATGACGATCTATATAAAAGGTCAATGTACAGATGAGGTGTACAACGATCCTGAAATCGCAACTCGGATGGCTGAAACTAGATCTGAGGTCTTCTTATCTCGTGCACTCTATCGTTCGAGTACAAGTCTATCCATGCGAATATGTGATTTTTAGTTGAACATGGTAAGTGTTGTGAAACCAGCTCCAAAAAGAGAAGAAAAGAGATGTCAACTCCTTATAAATAAGCCACTTCGAGGGGGTAACCTCCAATACATTACATGAATAAAAAATTCTTTGATGATCCAAATGACAAAACCTCCATTCTATATATAGGAGTCCATGGTGCCACAATGTAATCCTAGTGGGGCACAATGTAATCCTAGCCGACCTAACAATAATAATGTAAGGGAATAATAATAACAATATGGGGGTTACATGGGTACAACAATAACAATAAGGGGGGCTACACTAACATAATAAGGGACTGCGCTATTAATATATGGACCTAACATGCCCCTCTCCTTCAAAAAATTGTTGTCCTCAACGCTTGAGTAGCTCTGGGTGCTTCTGTATAAAATTCTCATCCTCCCATGTAGAATCTTCAGTGGGTAAGTTCTTCCACTTGATGAGATAGTCTGAAATTGATCGATTCCATAGCTGTCAAGTTCTTGTTTCCGTGACCGCTTCATGTTCCAATATGATTTTTCCTTCCTCATCAAGTTCTAGCAATATTGTTTGAACTGGAAGATTTTCACCTATAACCTTATTTAAGCATGAAACATGGAAAATTGGATGCACTCGTGAAGAAGCAGGAAGCTCCAATTTGTATGCCATAGTACAATCTTTTGCAACACCTTGTGCATCATAGTACTTTGGGTGAGAATACATCTCTAGTTTATAGCTCATTTGCTTGTTGTAGCCAGCAGGCACTGCTTCAAGAACAAACTTTCTGCAACATGTTGACTGTCATTAATAATTTGTGTTAAATCACTGACCTTGAGAGTTGGAGAATTGTTTGTTTCACAGACTTTCACCTAGAACCTCTGAAATTTTCCTGACATGATGATGGTGGATGATATCCATAAAGTGCCATAAATGGGGACATGTTGGTAAAGATGGAAGGAAGTGCTATACCACCATTCAACGAGAGGTAACCACTTGACCCATTGTGTTTGTTTATCGATACAAAAAAAAAACGAAGATACTCTTCCAAGACATCCAATGTTGTCTGCCATCATCAGATGGAGAAATATAAGATGAGCAGCCACTGGAGGTTCAAACAAAGAATCTGCCTGTACTCTAGAAATGGGATCCCTGTCGCTCACAATAACCCTTTGGTTTTGATGTAGCTTTTGAATTGCGTCCATAAATGTAGTAGCAACTGTACTTGCTTTAAATGGATGAGATAATGCAAAAAAGTGTGCGTACTTGGTAAGTCTATCAACTATCACCATGATGACACTCTTTCCTTCAGACTTAGGTAAACCCGTGATAAAATCCATTGAAATCTCCTCCCAATGTTGGCTTGGAATGGATAAAGGTTGTAGAAGTCCCAGGGTCTTAATTTTCTTAACTTTAGTCTGCTGGCAAACCAAGCATTCCACCACAAAATTTTCAATATCAGATTTAAGGCCCTTCCAAAAAAATCTTTTCTTCACCTTGTGGTAAGTTTTTAAAAATCCTGAGTGTCCTCCTAAAGGAGAAGTGTGCAATTCCAAAAGAATCTTTTGTTTTAGTGGGGAATTCTTACAAATATATAAGCAATATTTGTACCATAAAGAATCAGTTTTCCACTAAATGTATCAGATGTACTAGGATCATGTTGCAATTTTTGAATGAGTGTCCATACTTCTTTGTCCTTCTTCCATTCATCTCTTGCTTCGGTTATCCAATCTGGTTGGATAATAGAAATGGCACAAAGAAATGCTTCCACCTCTTCATTATTTCTTGAGAGTTCATCTGCAACATTAAGCTTCTTTTTTTATTATCAAAGTCATAACCAACATTTTGTAATCATTTTGCTTTCAAGATAAATTCTTGTTCAAAAGAAGTAATATAATGACTGCTTTTTGTCTGAAATTTCCCATTAGGTAAGTTCACCATTTATTTAGTGCATGCAATATTGCTAACATTTCCTTCTCATAAATAGGTTTTTGTAAATACTTTCCTTTGATTAGACGACTTTCAAAAGAAATGGGTCTTCCTTCCTACATTAAAACAACACCAATTCCATTACTAAGGCATCACATTCCAAAATAAAGGTTTTCATGAAGTATGGTGTAGCTAAGACCACTGCTAGGCACATTGCCTCTTTAAGATGTTCAAAGGCCTTAGTTGCTTCAGGAGTCCATTAAAATGCATATTTTTTCAATAATGTTGTTAGAGGTGCTGCTATTCTCCCATAATTCTTAACAAACTTGCGATAATACACTGTTAACCCAAGAAATATTTGAAACTGCTTTATGGTTGTGTGGACTTTCCATTCCTTAATGGATTTAATTTTGTTAGGGTCTACCTTAACACCCTCGTGAGATACAATATGACCCAGATATTCCACCTCTTGTACTCCAAAGAAGCATTTGGATGTTTTTGCATATAATTGTTTCTCCTGTAATAGTTTGACCACCTTGTCAACATGTTCAACATGATCCTTCCAAGACCTGCTGTAGATTAGTATATTATCAAAAAATACTAGCATAAATTTTCTAAGGAATGCTTTGAAAATGGAATTCATCAACCCTTGAAATGTAGAAGGTGCATTGGTAAGGCCAAAAGGCATGACCAAAAAATTCATAATAACCCTCATGAATTCAAAATGTTGTTTTTGGAATATCTTCAGTATTCATTCTAATTTGATGGTATCCTGAACGAAGATCCAACTTTGTAAAATAAATTTCTCCATGTAATTCATCCAATAATTCATCAATCACAGGAATGGGAAATTTATCTTTAATGGTGAGCTTATTAAGCTCCTTATAATCCAAAAACATGAGCCATGATCCATCCTTCTTGTGTACCAATACTACAGGAGTAGAGAAAGAACTTTGATTGGGTTGAATTATACCCGCCTCTAACATTTCTGCAATCATACATTCAATTTTTCTCTTTTGGACATAAGGATATCTATAAGGCCTAATGTTTGGAGGAACACTTCCTAGAATCAAATGAATATCATGATCATGATCACAAATAGGTGGAAGTCAATTGGGAGTTTCAAACACCTTGGAATGATTGTGGAAGACTTGTTGGAGATCTACAGAAATAGATGATTTTGATGTTGGAACTTTTAGTGAGCATAATTATGAAATTACGCCTCGTTGTTCTTTCTTTAGAAACTTTGTCATGAGATTAGAGTTTATTATATTTCCTGGCTTCCCTGAAATACCCCATAATTCTACTTCCTTTCCTTCTGAAAAAAAATTCTTGAAAATTAAAAGCTATTGTCCCCAAAGATTGTAACCGTTGTACTCCTAGTGCAACATCAACACCTCCCATAGGAATGGAAAGCATTGGAATATTCAATACATATTCCCCCATGGTTAGCTTGATATTATGGCATTTTCTAGAGCAATTTACATTTCCTCCATTTGAAACCATCACTTGACATTCTGGTGCTGGGTATAAGAAACAATTCAATTCCTTGGCTACCTTAAAATGAATAAAATTATGGGTGCTACCTGAATCAATTAACACTATTACCTTTTTATTCTTGATACATCCTTCTATCTTGAGAGTTGAGGAGTGGTAATTCCTACCAATGCATTACACGATATGGTGGGATTCATTTCTTCCTCTTCTAGGGATGGTTCCTGGTGTATATCCTCTTCTTGTTCAATTTCTTCTTCCTCTTCACAATCTATGTAAAATAATTTCTTCTCAGCACACTTATGACCTTTACTGTATTTTCTATCACAATTGTAGCAAAGCCCTTTTTCTCTTTTGCCTTCCAATTTTTGTGGTGTCAACCTTGTAGGTTGTGGAAATCTAGGCGTAGCAACGCTTCCTTCTTTATAGAAGTGAGAGGTAGGCTTCCTTGTCGCCATAATTTTACATTCAATTTTTCTTGCCAACCTGAATGCCTTCTCCAATGAATCGAGTTCCAAAATGCGAACTTCATGTTGGATGTTATCCATTAAAGTACCTATGAAGAGATCAATCATGTGTCCCTCTGGAATATCAGTTACCCTTATATTCAATTTTTGGAAGTCCTCATTGTACTCCCCCACTAAACCTTTTTGTTTGAGATTTATCAATTGGCTAAAGAAGGTGTTGCTCTTTGTATCCTCATAATGTGCTAGCATTTCCTCTATAAAAATTGACCAAGTGACAATTTTCTTATGAGAGAAAAGCCATTGATACCATACAAATGTATTTTGTTCTAAATGTAAAGTTGCAATGCGTACCTTTTGTGTGTTTTGCACATTATGGAGATCAAAATATTGCTCCATCTGTAGTATCCACATTACAAGATCCTTTCCATCAAACTTCTTCATATCCATTTTTTGAATATGGTGGTTCTTCCCGCCAACATTAGAGTTTATGAAGTCACGATTAACATTTATTTTTTTCTCATCAGGAGTTTCCTCTACTATATTTTCACCATTAGGAAACATTTCTTGTATCAACTTTGTCAAACCTTCCATGTCTACTTTTAGATCTTTCTTCGTGTTTTCCATATTGTCTTTCATTTTTTCATCAATATTAGCTTCCATGTCATCCATCTTAGATTCCACGTCTTTCTTCAAACCATACATATTATTCTTCAAACCGTCCATCTTTGCTTCCATGCCTTTCTTCAAAACTTCCATTTCATTTTTTGTTGCTCTTTGCGAGAGTGAAATTTGGTGCACTTGCTCTTGTAATTTTAATAGATCATGTTGCAATTCTTCATCTTCATGATTCATAGTAGAGCCTTCTGAAGGCTTAATGGGTTTTGAATTATTTTTATGAGGCATTTTTTAGAACTCAATAATGATATCTATTCTACAATATGCCCTTGGAATCAATTCAAACTGATTCTTCAAACAAGACTTATGCAATTCAGAAAAAAAAAAATGCACACCTTTTTCTTGCTTTTGAGTAGCTCAATATTGAGACTGGATTATCTCTGTGATTGTGGCTCTTCAATATGTGAAATTTGGCACTGAGGTAGCCTTCCAAATTATCTTTTGAATGCCATACGTCTGACTTGATTTGGATTCTCCAAGGCAAAGTTATGTCCAATCTCCCACAATGACCTAATTATGGATTGGTTTAGTAGAGCGCACTTGTACGACTTGCCACGTGTCATTGTTTCATATTTTAGCCTTAAAATTGATAGAAAAGAAACTACAATCTATTTAATTGCGACCAATTTTTACGACACTCCAATCCGATTCTCAGAGAGAGAGTTATGAATATTTTTCCACAATCACCTCTTTGAGATGAAATTCAAGAGCCTAAAAAAACACTATATGCCACGGATCATATCTCCGAAAATATTGTGAACCAAGCTCTAAAAGTTTTGGATGACTTTCCTTTGGATTTCAGCTTCACGCCCTAAAAATTAAAAATTTTGAACCTTGGTAGAAAAAAATTTACAGCGCAAATGCCACGATGACTTGTTTAGATTAAATTGAGGCACCTACAAAAATACCTAACTTCCACAGATCATATCTCCTAAAATATTGTGAACCAAGCTCTGAAATTTTACAAAATTGTTCCTCAGAGTTTCGGCTTCGCAACCTAAAAATTTCCACTTCTAAAACTTTGTAGAAAAAAATTTATAGTGAAAATTCCACGATGACCTGTTTGGAGCATCGAAACCCTCGAATCTCAAAATTCTAATACCAAATGTTGTGAAACCATCTCAAAAAAGAGAAGAAAAGAGATGTCAACACCTTAGAAATAAGCCACTTCAAGGGGGAAACCTCGAATACATTACATGAATGAACAATTCTTGGATGATCCAAATGAAAAAACCTCCTTTCTATATATAGGAGTCCATGGTGCCACAATGTAATCCTAGCCGACCTAACAATAATAATATAAGGGCACAATAATAACAATATTGGGGTTACATGGGTACAACAATAACAATAAGGGGGGCTACACTAACATAATAAGGGACTACACTATTAATATAGGGACCTAATGGTAAGACATCGTTTGATTACCAGCCAATGATGTGAGTTGTTAACAAAATCGAGACAACCACCATTGATGTTAATGGCTCTTGGGGTAGTGTAGTACCTTTCATAAAATGCGAATAAATGATTTGATGTTGAACACCAAACAAAGTATTTTGGTCAAAGGTCTGGAACCAAGGATCTTTTCGATGTTGTAACAAGCCTCATGGTACTGAAAGATGATGTTTCTATGTAAAATTCCTGGATGATGATTTGATATCGACATGAAGCTACTTTATCGCGAAACAGGAGTTACTGATTTCAGAGACAAAATGTGACTTGATATAGCAATGTTTAGGGATAACTATCACAAGAATTAAGGTTTATGAGTATTGTAGAAGGATGAGTATTCATTGGATGACTTCTCTTTAACATATCGGCAACACTGAGATGAGTTGGCAGCATTGACCCAAAACTAAAGTGAAGGTATGATGAACCATAAGTATGAATGAATCGTCAAGAATATTACCCAACCCAAACAATCAAGATGATGGAGTGAAGTGTCATGTTCAAGAGTGACCTGCTACCGTAAATGTTTTGTTCACTTTCCCAAATTTTCCCCAATCATTTGTCGACTAGTACCTCTTTATCTTTCAAGAATATCGAGGAGGATAACATATGCTTCATCTATAATTCAACCCTTCGGGCGAATAATGTATCACTATTTGATAATTTAACGAGTCTAGCAATGAATGAAACTCGATTCTTTCCATGATCGACAAGCCTGTCACTATTTTATTTTTTAACGAACCTAACGATAGAGACAACCCAATCCTTTTTCATATTTAGAGAGTTTGAAAGATATGACAAAAGAAAACTCCATAAGTCCTTGTTCGTAAATGTGTCACTCAGATCCGAAAAAGTGTAAAATGATATCTAAGAGAGCCTCCTAGCCATATTCGACTAAGTTTTTACTTTTTCGTAAATAATCTATCTCAGTCTGGGAAAGGGTTAAACTTATACTAAGAAGACATCAATTCATTTACTTTTACGAGCTCAAAAATATAAGTGCTCAGAAATTTTTTCACATTATCGGAGTCTGAAAAGAGCTAAAAGAAGACTCTAGGGGTTCCTTTTTCGTTGTTATCGAATCTTGAAAAAGAGATAAAAGTGCGCTCCAAGTCCTTTTTAGTTTTTATCAAAGCTTGAAAAATAAGGATAAAAGTATGATTTGTGGTCAAATCATTCTTGAAATAAATGTGCACGACTAATCTACTATATCCATTAAAAACCTAATCAAAACAACATCAAATGGATTAAAAATACCCGTTTCATGATAAAAAAAAGAATAAAACCATAGTCACACCAATAAATATGATTTGAAAATAATCAAATGACTAATTAAAATAGTTTCTACTATTCATTTTTACCATTTGAAAGTTACCGTTTTCATTTTGGAGCTTTGAACCAGTTTTTGACCCCGAACTTCAGCTATTGTTTGCGATCGATTCTATGGACAATTTTCATCATTGTTTGGTCCAGGTTGGTGCCATAAACCTCCTCTTTCCTTTAGTAGTCTTTTTGTTTAATTTTATTGGAATTTTTTATGGATTTGGGACCCTTAGGGTAAATATATTTTCAAAAGAGGGAAACACACCCTTGGATGTTGAAACCTACATTGGAATGCCCATGAAATGAAGGCTAGGTGCATATGCAATGAATTTTCTCTTGTCCAAGGCCACTTTGGACGCAATTCACATTTTTATTCTTGCATTATGCCCAAGTTTTGCCTAGTTTTTTTTCATGAAAAGGGTCCTAATGAGTCTTATGGTTGTATTTCAGATATTCAACGAACCGAAATGACAATTAATTGGAGGGAAAGAGACCATGAATAACAAAACATGATTTCCCTTAATGAGCCAGGTATTATAAGAGCCCTCAGACTGTGGGTTATTGAAGTACTTCTGTCTATCGGGTATGAGGCAACAGATGAAACTATTTGAGTTCATTGTTCGTGCATGGGATCCAACAATTTAGGAATTTCATTTTGGGAACAAAGTGGTCCCAATTTTAGTGTGGGATATCTATTTTCTGATAGGCTTGTTGAGGAGAGACCTACCCATTTCTATCTCAGGGTCTTCTCTTGGAGGAGAGATGGTGAGAGATTATATATTGCAGCATTTAGGGGCAGAGCCTAGCAAGGATGGGAAAATAAACATCTGTGATGTTCCTGATTTTCCATTGAGAAACAAATTATTCATGATAGAAAAGCTTGATGGTACTGCTACAGTCCATGTAGGGAACAAATATTATATGAAATATGTGTTACAGTGCATGGAACCAACAGTTTTCAATTAGGTTGGAGTCGTACTTTCTCAAATGAAAGAACACCTGAGCAAGGAAAAGGGAGGAAGGAAGAAAATTTTCAACTATGGTTTGATCCTCGTTTCTTTTTCCATAGACTGGATTCCACTGATGCAACCTCATCATGTGATGCTCAGTATATATAACCCTAGAGATCTAAGGATTCATATATGGGTAGAACTGATGGCTAGAAATTCCTGTCAAGCACCCATCGTGTTCTTGACTGCATTATTTTCCTAGTTCAGGAGACAAATTATCACCATCTATGACTATGCATATGTAGGTGTCGAATTCCAACGATATCCAAACTTAGCTTTACCAGAAGGTGCTCTGTGGGGTGTAATCGATAAGAATGTTATGACCATGTTTCTTGATTTTTCTAAGTTTTATATATGTTTTGTATTTCAATGTTTTCCTAATACTAAACTAAAGTTTTTATGTAATGTAGATGTGGGTCAAGTAGAACCAGTTGGAGAGCCAGAGAATGGAGCAGATGAGCTAGGAGAGAGGGTTGTTGGGAGAGCAATCCTTTAGGATTTGGATATAGATATGGATGAGACTCTTGCTTAGTGTCAACAACACATACAAGGGTTGACCTTTAGGATTTTGGATTGTCGAATTGAAGAGTTACCCATGCGAATGCAGCTCCACATTATTGGCATTCCTAACCGCTAGATGTTGTTACTGTGTAGGATAGAAACATCAGTAACATGTTATCATGAGCACCACTAGTTTACTTTTGACATGTTGCATACATTTTGAGGTCAGATGAATAGTGTGTCTTGGGCACAAATTTTGTAAAAACCTATAACTATCTATTTATTTGATTTAAGTGTTTTCCTATGTTTATTGCGCAATCTTATTCAATTATGTGAATGTATCTTTACATGTGTTGCAAATGTATTTTTATAACATTATTTGCTAAATAATCAGTAAATGTGTTCAAGTTTCTTGAAATTTGTTGATATTGAATGAAATTAAAATGTCTTTCCAAAGTCTAACTCTTAGGAACATATGATGCAGTGTTGGATTTGTAACAATATAAACACTAGTAAGTTGTAATATGATAAGTTGTGAGTCTAACCTTATGATGATGTGATTAATACCAAATGAAGTGGAATCAGAAATCATTTTGATGAATGCATTCTACTCAGTGATAATGTTTGTAGATCGACTGATACAAATCCCTTAAAAAATTACTAACTCGTCATTCAGAGCAAAAATTTCCCATGCTGCAGAGGATATATTTTGCGTACTATGACTGGCACCATCAACATACCCAACAAATCATTCCAAATATTCATACATTTGCGATGAAATGTAAAGCGAATTACTAACTTTAATAAAACTCTAGAAAACAAACTAAGACAATAAATGCAAATCAACAGCATATATACAATATAATACAGAAAATTACTACACTCATGATTAAGCATAGTAACATTTCAAATACACCCCATTTCGATATTGTGCCAACTCATAGGCACCCTTAGCAAGAACTCTTTTGACAATATAGGGGCCATGCGATAATGGCTTAAATTTCCCTATACCTACTACATCAACTTACTGATCATAAAGAGGGACCAGGTCACCCTCTAAGAAAATACGAGGCTAGAAATGCTTTTCGTATTGTGCCATTATACATCTCTTATGTGCCTCATTGGCCAATTTGGCTTCAAGACACATTTCATCAAGATGGATGAGGTGTTAGGTAACAAGTCGATTTTGAGTTTTAACGACAATATTTCACATTGGATTGGCAAGATAACTTCCAGACCATACACCAACTAAAAGGAGGTAAATCCGGTCGCGTTTCTCACCGAGGTTTGCTATGCCCACATGACCGAGTACAAGATTAAATGCCAACTTCCTTTATGAACTCCTATCATTCGTTGAATAATTCATTTAAAAATCTTGATAATAGCCTCAACTTGTCCATTTGATTGAGGATAATAAGGAATATAACTATCATGTGACAGTCCAAATTTGGCAGTCAATTCACTCATCATATGGTTGTGAAAATGTGAACCAAAATATGTGACTATATCCTATGGGACCCCAAACCATGAAATGACATGATTAAATAAAAACAATGTAGATGTTTGTCCTGTGTTGTTCAATGTAGGCATCACTTCGGCCCACTTGGTAAAGTAGTGTACTGTGAAAATAATATAACCATGCCCCTCAAACGAACGAGGGTTATAGGTCATGAAGTAAATGCCCCATTTTGAAAATGGTCCCACATGGAAAATGTGATACATTAGCGTTGGTGGTTTATGGATTTTATGATCAAATAGCTGGCACGCATGACAAATTTTGACCGTGAGGATGCATTCGCGCAATATGGTAGGCCAAAAGTAACTGGCACAGATTGTCTTCTGTGTGGTAGCATGTCCATACAAATTTCCACCATAAGCCCCAACATGAAAATCATTTAAGACATTTTCGGCCTCCTCATGAGTGAGGCACCTTCTTAAAATTGTATCAACACCACGAAAATAAATTTTATCGTTGACGATCAAATAATACTTGTCTTGGTATCGAATACATCATTGTTTAGTGCGAGAGGTATCAGGATGAAAAGTCTAGGTCTAGAGATAAATGGTAAAATCCCCATACAAAGGATTAGATGATCCGATCAGAAATAGAGACTCGTGAGGAATATATGGTTCCAACGTAGTAGGAATACTATCAACGGGAAGGTCATGGAGAAGATAAGCTAGAAATAAAGACTTCTTTGACTTGTATTTGATAAATTCGAAATCAAATTCCTACAAAATGACAGTCCATTTTGAATACCTTTCCCCCAGTAATTGACGTGATAATATGTAAGTCATGGGGTTTCAGTATGAAATGACAATGGTATTTCATAATAGGATATAGTAGCGAAACATCTGGACAACATGAATAGCTGCTAAGGCAATCTTTTCTACGTACGAATACTCCACTTTTTTATCATTGAGATTACAACTCAAATAATAGATCATATGTTCTATCCCATTTTCTACTTGGACCAATACCATAGCAATGGTCATAGTAACCGTGGCGATATATAAGAAATAATCACTCTGATAATTAGGGGGATACATTAATGTCGTCCGGACAAGTGTATCTTTGACAAAATCAAATGAAGCTTGCACAACTTGGTCCCAATGGAGGGGAATCCCCTCTTTCAAGAGCCAAGTAAATCCTTTAGCAATTTCGGCGTAGTTGGGTATGAACCTCCTTAGGAATTTAGCCTTTCCCTGAAGTTTCTGTAACTAAATCAAATTTGATGGCATAGGATAATAAAGAATGGCATGCAACTTCAGTGGGTCTATTTGAATTCCTTATTTTGAGATGACTAATCCTAGCAAATGACTAGAACCAACAAACACACATTTACATGGATTGAGGTGTATTTTGCAGTGTTGACAACGTAAAAATATAGCTCTCAAATGCATCCTGTGATCAGCTCATTTTCATGAATGTGGGTAAATCATCTAGATAGGGTTGAACAATGTGCTTGATGTCATTGAAAGCATAATCCATTACTCTCTGAAAAGATACCCCAATGTTCTTTAAACCAAATAGGAGTTTCTGATAAGCAATTGTGCCCCAGGGACAGATGAATGTTGTCTTATATTGGTCCTCTGGGAGGATATTGATTTGATTGTGACTTGATATAACAATCTTTAGGGATGACTATCGCAAGAATGAAGGTTTATGAGTATTGCAGAAGGATGAGTATTCACTGGATGACTTTTCTTAAACATATCGACGACACTAAGATGAGTTGGCAGCATTCACGCAAAACCAAAGTGAAGGTATGATGAACCATAATTATGAATGAATCGTTGAGAATATTACCCAACCCAAAAAATCACAAAGATGGAGTGAAGTGTCATGTTCAAGAGCGACCTGGTACCGTAAACGTTATTTTCACTTTCCAAAATTTTCCCCAGTGATTTTTCGACTAGTACCTCTTTTTATTTTAAGAATATTGAGGAGGATAACATATGCTTCATCTATAATTCAACCCTCCGGGAAAATAATTTATCGCTATTTGATAATTTAAAGAGTCTATCAATGAATGAAACTCGATTCTTTCCATGATCGACAAGCCCGTCACTATTTTATTTTTTAACGAACCTAACGGTAAAGACAACCCGGTCTTTTTTCATATTTAGAGAGTTTGAAAGATTTGAAAAAAGAAAAATCCATAAGTCCTTGTTTGTAAATTTGTCACTCAGATCTGAAAAAGTGTAAAATGATATCTGATAGAGCCTCCTAGCCATGTTCGACTAATTTTTTCCTTTTTTGTAAATAATCTATCTCAGTCTGGAAAAGGGTTAAACTTATACGAAGAATACATTAATTCATTTACTTTTACGAGCTCAAAAAGATAAGTGCTCAGAAATTTTTTCACATTATCAGAGTCTGAAAAGAGCTAAAAGAAGACTCTAGGGGTTCCTTTTTCATTGTTATCGAAGCTCGAAAAAGAGATAAAAGTGCGCTTCAAGTCCTTTTTAGTTTTTATCAAAGCTTGAAAGATAAGGATAAAAGTATAATTTGTGGTCAAATCATTCTTGAAATAAATGTGCACAACTAATCTACTATATCCATTGAAAACCTAATCAAAACAACATCATATGGATTAAAAATACCTGTTTCATGATAAAAAAAGAATAAAACCATAGTCACACCAATAAATATGATTTGCAAATAATCAAATGACTAATTAAAAGAGTTTTTACTATTTTACCATTTGAAAGTTACCATTTTCATTTTGGAGCTCTGAACCTGTTTTTGACCCTGAACTTCAGCTATTGTTTACAATCAATTATGTGGACATTTTTCCTCGCTGTTTGGTCCAAGTTGGTTCCATAAACCTCCTCTTTCCTTTAGTAGTCTTTTTGTTTAATTTTATTGCAATTTTTTATGGATTTGGGCCCCTTAGGGTAAATATATTTGCAAAAGAGAGAAACACACCCTTGGATGTTGAAACCTACATTGGAATGCCCCTGAAATGAAGGCTAGGTGCATATGAAATGCACTATCTCTTGTCCAGGGCCGCGTTGGACACAATTCACATTTTTATTCTTGCATTGTGCCCAAGTTTTGCCTAGTTTTTTTCATGAAAAGGGTCCTAATGAGTCTTATGGTTGTATTTCAAATATTTAACGAACCAAAATGACAATTAATTGGAGGGAAAGAGACCATGAATAAAAAAACATGATTTCCCTTAATGACCCAGGTACTATAAGAGCCCTCAGACTATGGGTTATTGAAGTACTTCTGTCTATCGGGTATGAGGCAACAAATGAAACTATTTGAGTTCCTTGTTCGTGCATGTGATCCAACAATTGAGGAATTTCATATTGGGAAAAAATTGGTCCCAATTTTAGTGGAGGATATCTATTTTCTGATAGGCTTGTTGAGGAGAGACCTACCCATTTCTATCTCAGGGTCTTCTCTCGGAGGATAGATTGTGAGAGATTATATATTGCAGCATTTCAATCCAGGGGTAGAGCCTAGCAAGGATGGGAAAATAAACATCTAGGATGTTCCTGATTTTCCATTGAGAAACATATTATTCACGATAGAAAAGCTTGCTGGTACCACTACATTCCATGTAGGGAAAAAATATTATATGAAATATGTGTTAGAGTGCATGGAACGAACATTTTTCAATTGGGCTAAAGTTTTACTTTCTCAAATGAAAGAACACTTGAGCAAGGCAAAGGGGGGAAGGAAGAAAAATTTCAACTATGGTTCAATCCTCATTTCTTTTTCCATAGACTGGATTCCACTGATGCAATCTCATCATGTGACACTCGATATATTTAACCCTAGAGATCTAAGGATGCAAATATGGGTAGAACTGATGGCTAGAAATTCCTATCAAGCACCCATCATGTTCTTAACTACATTATTTGCCTAGTTCAGGAGACAGATTATCACCATCTATGACTATGCATATTTAGGCGTCCACTTCCAAGGAGATCCAAACTTAGCTTTACCAGAAGGTGCTCAGTGGGCTGCAATCGATAAGAATGTTATGAACATGTTTCTTGATTTTTCTAAGGTTTATATATGTTTTTGTATTTCAATGTTTTCCCAAGACTAAACTAAATTTTTTATGTAATGTAGATGTGGGTTGAGTTGAACCAGTAGGAGAGCGAGAGAATGCAGTGGATGAGTTAGGAGAGAAGGTTTTTGGGAGAGAAATCCTTTAGGATTTGGATATGGATATGGATGAGACTCTTGCTGAGCATCAACAACGCATACAAGGGTTGACCTTTAGGATTCTGGATTGTCAAATCGAAGAGTTAACCATGCAAATGCAGCTCCACACTATTGGCGTTCCTAACCACTAGATGTTGTTACTGTGTAGGATAGAAAGATCAATAACATGTTTTCATGAGCACCACTAGTTTGCTTTTGACATGTTTATTGCATAATATTATTTTCCTATGTTTATTGCATAATATTATTCAATTATGTGAATGTATCTTTACATGTGTTGCAAATGTATTTTTATAGCATTATTCGCTAAATAATCAATTAATGTGTTCAAGTTTCTGGAAATGTGTTGATATTGAATGAAATCAGAATGTCTTTTCAAAGTCTAACTCTTAGGAACATATGATGCAGTGTTGGATTTCTAACAATATAAACACTAGTAATTTGTAATACGATAAGTTGTGAGTCTAACCTTATGATGATGTGATTAATACCAAATGAAATGGAATCAAAAATCATTTCGATGAATTCACTGTACTCAGTGATAGTGTTTGTAGATCGACTGATACAAATCCCTTAAAAAATTACTACCTCACCGTTTGGAGCGAAAATGGCCCATGCTGCAGAGGATAGATTTTGCGTGCTATGACTAGCACCATCAGCATACCCAACAAATGGTTCCAAATATTCATACATCTGTGATGAAATGTAAAGCGAATTACTAACTTTAAGAAAACTCTAGAAAACAAACTAAGACTTTAAATGAAAATCAACAACATATATACAATATAATACAAAAAATTACTACACTCACGATTAAGCATAGTAACGTTTCAAATACAACCCATTTCGAGGATGTGCCAACTCATACGCACCCTTAGCAAGAACTCTTTTGACAATATAGGGGCCATGTGATAATGGCTCAAATTTCGCTGTATCTATTACATCAACTTCCTGATCATAAAGAGGGACCATATCACCCTCTGAGAAAATACGAGGCTAGAAATGCTTGTCGTATTGTGCCTTTATACGTCTCTTATGTGCTTCATTGGCCACTTTGGCTTCACGACGCATTTCATCAAGATGGATGAGGTGTCAGGTATCAAGTCGATTATGAGTTTTAATGACAGTATTTCACATTGGATTAGCAAGATAGCTTCCAAACCATACACCAATTGAAAGGCGGTAAATCCGGTCTTGTTTCTCACTGAGGTTTGGTATGCCTACATGAACGATTACAAGATTAAATTCCAACTTCACTTATGAACTTCTATCATTCGTTGAATAATTCGTTTAAAAATCTTGTTAATAGCCTCAACTTGTCCATTTGATTGCGGATAATAAGGAGTATAACTATCATGTGATAGTCCTAATTTGGTAGTCAGTTCATTAATCATATGGCTACGAAAATGTGAACCAAAATATGTGACTATATCCTGTGGGACCCCAAACTGTGAAATGGCATGATTAAAGAAAAACAATGTAGATGTTTGTCCTGTGTTGTTCAATTTAGGCATCACTTCGTCCCACTTGGTAAAGTAGTGTACTGTGAAAATAATATAACCATGCCCCTCAGATGAACTAGGATTAGAAATCATGAAGTAAATGCCCCATTTTGAAAATGGTTCCACAGAGACAATGTGATGCATTAGCGTTGGTGGTTTATGGATTTTATGATCAAATAGCTGGCACGCATGACAACTTCTGACCATGAGGATGCATCTGCGCAATATGGTAGGGAAAAAGTAACTGGCACGGAGTGTCTTCTGTGTGGTAGCATATCCATACAAATGTCCACCATAAGCCCCAACATGACAATCATTTAAGACATTTTCGGCCTCCTCATGAGTGAGGCACCTTCTTAAAATTTTATCGAAATCATGATGATCAGATAATATTTGGCTTGTTATCGAATATTTCGTTGTTTAGTGCGAGAGGTATTAGGACAAAAATTCTGGGTCTAGAGATAAATGGTAAAATCCCCATACGAAGGATTAGATGATCCATTCAGAAATAGAGACTCATGAGGAATATATGGGTCCAACGTATTAGGAGTACTATCAGAGGGAAGGTCATGGAGCTAAGCCAAAAATAAAGACTTCTTTCACTTGTATTTGATAAATTCCAAATCAAATTCCTACAAAATGACAATCCATTTTGAATACCTTCCCCCCACCAATTGATGTGATAAGATGTAATTCATGGGGTTGCAATCTGAAATGATAATGGTCTTTCAAAATAGGATATAGTAGCGAAATATTTGGACAACTTGAATAGCCGCTAAGGCAAGCTTTTCTACGTACCAATACTTCACTTTTGTATCATTGTGATTACGAATCAACTAATAGATTAGATGTTCTATCCCATTTTCTACTTCAAACAATACCATAGAAATGGTCATAGTAACCGTAGTGATATATAAGAAATAATCACTATGATAACTAGGGGGATACATTAATGTCACCCGGACAAGTGTATCTTTGAAAAAATCAAATGAAGCTTGCGCAACTTGGTCCCAATGGAGCAAAATCCCATTTTTCAAGAGCCAAGTAAATCCTTTAGCTATTTCGATGTAGTTGGGTATGAACCTCCTTAGGAATTTAGCCTTTCCCTAAATTTTTATTAACTAAAGAAAATTTGATGGCACAGGGTAATCAAGAATGGCATGGACCTTGAGTGGGTCTATTTGAATTCCTTCTTTTCAGATGACGAATTCTAGCAAACGACTAGGACCAACAAACACACATTTATGTGGATTGAGGCATATTTTGTAGTGTTGACAACATAAAAATATAGCTCTCAAATGCATCGTGTGATCAACTTAGTTTCGTGAATGTGCAGGTAAATCATCTAGATAGGGTTGAAAAATGTGCTTGATGTCATTGAAAGCATAATCCATTACTCTCTAAAAATATACCCCAACGTTCTTTAAACCAAATGGGAGTTTCTGATAAGAAAATGTGCCCTAGTGACAGATGAATGTTGTCTTATATTGGTCCTGTAGGAGGATGTTGATTTTATTGTAGCCAGAAAATCCATCCATGAACAAAAATATTTCACATCCAGCACAATCGTCCATAATCTGGTCGATAAAGAGAGTAGGATAGTTTTCTTTTGGAAAATAAATATTGACATCCCAATAATCGACACACACTCTGATGGTTCCTTGTTTTTTCATAACAAGAATGATGTTGGAAACCCACTTAGTTAGCGGAACAGGGTAAATGAAGCTAGCACACAAAAAAAATTCAACTTGTGCTTTAATAAAGCGGCTTTCTTCAGATGAACAAGACGTATCGGCTTGACATCAACGTACATATTAATAGTGATTTCAATGATACTAGTGTCTATGCCCGGAATTTCCTCATAAGAAGAAGAAAATACATTACAAAATTCACAAAAGAGAGAGCGATGTGTTTCGAGCTCTGAATGAGAAAAATACATGCCAACATGAATGTTTTATAAAATGTTGGGTTTGGTCGAAATATCGGTAGAAATGGTTTCTTTAATATTTTACAAATTTCACTCTGAATCGATTGCATTAATAGGAAAAGAATTCGAAAATAAAGTTTTGATATATGGGTGATATAGTTCACTAAGATTATCTTCTTCATAATCCTGAAGATGGGATCGATGATGATGATCTTCCCATTGTTCTCCTTCTGACATCATGGTTTCCAGAATATTCTCATCTATCAAGAAAGTTGAGGAAAAAGGATGAGATGGAGTACCATAAAATAATGAATGGTCAACCCAAACGACCAACGACGACGATTTTAGTTTCGCCACCCAAGACATGTAGATTGATTGCTATGCGATCTCAATTGGGATGGGTGGAAAAAACTCATCCAATGTAACAACTTCATAATCACCCGTAATCCTCCTTAACCCAGATGGAGTGAAAGATATCACGTAGCTGGTCTCTATACTTGAAATTTTTGCTAACGTCACAGGCAGCGATAATGACAAGGTTCCTGTGAGAGTGGAATCCTTTAAGATTCCCACACCAATGTTCTGATGTGCGAGTTGGGGTGCATGAACCAATGGAACACTTCTACTTAGCTGGGAATTAGAGGCAAAGAAGGATAGTTGATTGATGACAGTGATGACACCTTTATGTGGAAAGGTGATCATTATAAAATATGTAGAAATGATCATAGTCATAGCATATACCCATGGCCTTTTGAGTAAAATATTGTAGTTAAGGGGTATGTCAATGACCTCAACTTCAACATTCACTATTCTTTCCCCTAGTTCAACATGTAGGTTATTGATAACCACAAGGCTTATATGTACGTCCGTTGAAAGCTTTCAACGTCGTTGGCGATTGAGATAGGCACGACGAGCCAAGTGAATTCCAGCAGTTTAGATACATAATGCACATATATTCTCCCTCATCAATAATAGTACAATGAACAAGGTGATTGAGAACATTTACTTGGATGGAGAATGCCAATTCTGCTGGAAATTGCGACGCATAGCCCGTATGATTAAATACTATGAGATTAGAATGTGTCGGATCAATTCCACCAATTGGTGACAACAAAGCCTGCTTTTGGGATGGAAAATTTTGTAGCACCTCAAGCAATGACATAACTGAAGGGGATTGAGCCATATATTAAACTACATTATAATATTGAGTAGCTCTCGCTCGAGGATTAAATGTCAATTTATGAACAACTCCCTTTGGTGGCTTGATTGTCAATTCAGGAATAGCAGGTGGTGGTATTGATTCCGTAGAAAGATTCATGGTAGAGTCAGTAGGTTGATCATTTTCCTAAATATCGTAATATTTATTACATGTTGGCACCAAAACATGAGTCAATGGCTTTGTTAGCCACCTATAAAATTTGTCATATCAAATGGTGGCTAAATCATTTTTTGGAGCCTTCAAGAAACATATTTTATTGCAAAATTGTCATCTCTTGAAGTCTTATGAAGACATCATATTCTTTTATTAAATCTTCACTAATGTTTCCCTTTCGAACTTAGAAATTATACTATTTTCATAAAGAAAAGACTACTGCAAAAATCCCATTTTCCCCCTCCTTTCACTTCAAACTAACCTTCATTTTATTCCCTTCTTCCCTTCATTAAAATCCTTGTTATAAGGTTTAAAACTCATTTTTAAACTTTACTGAAACCCCCAAATCCATCAAAAAACCTTGAAAATCTCATAAAAAATAATTTTTTAAACTATGGACCTAAGCCCCTTTGGGCTAAGTCCAAAACCACTTCCTCACATATGCCCATGCCCTAGAACCAGGCGCTAGACCCATCGGGCGCTTAGCGCATCAGAAATAATCAGAAAGCACAATTCTGTTGGCTTTTATAAAACCTCTTATGTGATTGGCCATTTTATACATAACCCCCGATCCCTTTGTCGCTCCACAAAACCAAAGGCCCGCAATCGGGTGCTTAAAACATTATATAAACCATTCTCGATCACTTTTTCCCTTTGTAAATTTATAAAACCCATTTTCCTAAGTTTTTTTCTAAACCTGCTGGTTCATGTTTTGAAGTGATACCGACCATTGATTTAACACCAATCGATGATCAAAAAAGTCCTCGCATCGGAGATTTTCTACATGGTTAGATTGGAAAGGCCCGCACCATTGTTCCGATGCGATTGGCCCTTTATGTGTTTTAACCCCGGTTCTTTTAACCTTTAGCATATACCCTGAGGCCCCGCAATAGGGCACCAAGCCTTATATATAACCCGCCCCGAAGCAAATAAACCTTTGTATTTCATAAAATTTCGATTTTCCTATGTTATAAAGGTTTCCGCCAGTTCATATTTCAAACCGATCTCCACCGTTGATCTAAAACTGATCAACAGATATAAGTGTAATGCATCAAAAATTTCCATCAGGCACATTAATATGTTATTTTCCCCCTCCGATTGACAAACCCCTGATGAATCCTTAGCCGTTCGATCTACCCGCCAAATCCAGATCTGATGGCCCTTATCACTCCATCGCAAAACCCATTTCTCCGGCTGAGAACTCCTCTGATTGATTTCCCACCATTGATCTGATCCACATATCAACGGTCCAAAGCCAATAACATCGACACCATTCAGTTTCCCCCCCCCCGCCGATAACAAAGCCCCGATTACATCTGGGCCGTCCACGTGTCAAGATCAGAAGGTCTAGATATTTCCTCGCCACTTTGGTTAGAAAATCACATACCCCTCTCTGTAATGTTTTCCAGCCAATCACAGTCGTTGATATCTGTAGATCAATGGCCCATATTAATCCCGACAGGCCCAACTCCTTTGGGTCCTGCCCCCTCCAGATCAAATCTCAGCCATTCATTTCATGATCTGATAGCTCAGATTAAACCACCTCACATCTTATCACCCGCTCATTTATCCTTTATTGCACTCTATCCACAGCCGTTCAATCTGACGTCCCAAATCTAAAGACAAACGTGCATTTTCGCAAAACTTTGAACAAATAATGATCAGTTACTATATAGGTATTTGTTCACAGCAGCTCACTGCCTGTCAAAAGGTTAAACGCCTCGTGCCTTTTGTAATGTGAAACCCGTGGTTTTGCTTGTCCAAACCACCTTTCATGTGTCCATTGCATTTCAATGCATTGCTCGCCATTTGATCTCCTAAATCAACGACTACATTCACTGGTGAATTATGCTATCGCCTCCGCCTTCCAAGGATTTCAGATTGTTCATCCATCATCTCTATTTATTACCCTGTTAAGTCAGACTGAAACCCTGCATTCTGTTTCACTTATTCTACCTCTGCTGTATGGTTTTTAAGCCATTTCTTCACATTTTCATCCATTTCTTTATAAGTGACCCCTTTACTTTATATTTTCCTGACCCATTTCAACCGTCGATCAACATAGATCCACGGCTCGGATTTAATCTCCCACCATTTGATTCCAACCACCTCCCTTTTAATATTTGCAAAGAAATCTCCACTGTTGGATGCTCTCATCCAATGGCCATGCTCCTTACCAAAACCTCTGAAGTATTTTTACCCAAATATGTAGGAATTTATAACATTTTTTGTGTATTGTGCAGGTTTCAATGGTTTTTCCATTATATTAAAGGGAAATAAAAGCCGAGAATGAAAATCCTCCAGGCTTTTATTTATCGAAGGGAAATCATTCCATGGGGTTCCATACCACGCTTCGTCAGTGTATCATAAGCACGGATGCCATATGAACCATTTGTATACCTGCACATCAACAAGACACTATACAATTTAATCAAATAAAGTGTATTAGTGTGAAAAGTCCCAACCACAACAAAAACTAAAGAATTGAAGGTTGAATCACAGTTTTGGTGGATTACGACTAAGATCACAAATGAAAAGCCTAATCCACTAAATTAAACACAGTTAAAGACAAATCAAAAATATCTATCAGACCCAGAAAGCCTCCACTGCCACATCAGAGGCTAATTGATTCCCCTCAGCTACCAAAGCCACCCATAGCCTCAAATAATTCAACAAAGGGACGACTAATGACCAGAACAGAAGGTATTTGCCTCAATGTAGCCGAATATTTAATTCAACCAAAGGAACTTATTGCAGACTATCAACGGAGTTATTACAAGATGACACAGAGCCTTAAAGTCAACAAAATCTCCCCATCGAGCTTAATTCTTAATGTAAAATAATTAATACAGAGGACATATCTGTAAAACTTCTCCATTGAGCCCCTCAAAGGCTGAGAAGCATTTATTTGTATTAATTGAACCTTGAAGATCTTTTATCCCATCCCACCTCCTCATTTATTCTATAAATACTTCTATAGAAGATGAAACAATGTTGGTTGCAGAACTTTGAAATATACTTGTGCTCAAATTTTCTACATCTAAATAGTGTTCAAAGGCTCTTGAAGCTCTGTTTGTGATCAAATAAGTTAGGCTGAGAAGTGAAGATGATTGCTGAACTAAGACATTGGACTTGAAGACTGTAATTGGTTTGACATCAATAAAAAGTTGTTTCTTGGGATCCTAGTATATATCACTGGTGAAGTGCCTCTTTCTATGTAATTGTTTTCCTTTCATGTATGCCATTTTGTCTGTTTTTTCTCTGATAAATAACAACAAGCATAGAGGTAGGATTTACTGTTTACAGTACCCTTCTCTGAATGATAAGCTTTATCTCAATGTTTTCCTCTAAATTGTGTATTTAAGAATGATTCAATATAGTTTGAGCAGTTAGGAATGCTGGCGTTAACTCATACTACTGTTTACTCCAAACATCGTTCTTGAATGTTGTTTTCATTATTTGCTTAGTAAAGTTAGACTAGAAAAGTGATGGTTTGCCCTATTTTCTAGCTTCTCTCTCCAAAGGTAAATTCTGAAAGTTTCCCTAAGTGTATGCTGAAAGCAGACTAGATTTAAAAGTATCTTATTTGATATTAAGTTGCACTTTTTTTCTCTTATGTGTTTTCATCCTTTCTGAAGGTAATTATGAGGATTACTGGATTGTTTGGCTATTGAGTTAGCTTTAATATGATCTTGTATGAAGAGGTTTATGGTGAGCCCTGCCCTTTGGTTGGTTTTAAACAGTTACTTAAAGGCTTTTTCTTGTTTGGACAAACTATAAATCCTAGTTGAAATTATTATCTGTTTCCACGCCTCCAACAAATTTATTGTTTCCATTCCATCATTTTATCTCAAAAGATCTTGTGATATAGATGACTTTCCCCTTGGATCACTATTGAAATTGTTGTACAATTAAAACCCTTTTATGACTCCATAGTCCAATGGACTAAAAACCAGCGTTATATCTATATTTTAGCCAAAGCTTGTTCTGATTGCTTGCAACTTCACACCTTTGAAAATATTTCATTTTAGGACTTTCCACTCAACTAAAAGCATGCTCAGCCATCCAAAACAAAAAAAAAACCTTGCTCTTAATAACTAGCCTAATATCATACCCAAAAAACCTTAAAGATAAATCAATCTTTGCACTTATTGGAGAGATCTCTCTCCGGATTCAGGAGGGCTAGTTCTTAGAATCCCAAAGTGGTTCAAGTGTTCTCTTCGCAGTTCTGGTCTCACCAATCTGCTGGAGGTATCAGGAGCTAAAATTTCTAGCGACTCCGCTGGGGAATTCTAAGTTAATGACAGTCTAAGTACACTTTAGGACTCCAGAAAAACCCCTGATTGAAGAATATTTGGTATATTAGCCAGTTGAGCCACCATAACTAACATTTCTGGTGACTTTGCTGGGGACCTCTAAGTGAAACTTTTTCCTAAATTATTTTTAAGACCTCAAGAGAAGAAAATTTGTTGCATTAGCCAGTTGAGACACCAAAACTAACATTTCTGGCGACTCTGTTGGGGATTTCTCAGTTAAATGACAGATTAAGTACACCTTAAGCCCTCAGATTATCCATCGATTCAAGAAAATTATTCAGTGAGTACAGGTAGCCCTCTTCAAGCACTACCAAGTAAATGGTAATCATGATAAAACTTATTTGAATCAGTGACAAGCTAACGAAACCTTAGGATTCTCACAAGAACTTATCGAACCTTGAAGGATCAGCTAGCTTAGCCATAAGAGTAGACTGTCTTTGTCTCATAACTGTAGCTAAGTTTTGAAACAGATTTAGGACACTCTTAGAAACCATAGGACTAAAAAACAAAAACTCAAAAAAACACAAAAATATTTTAGATTGGTAATCAATAAACATGGTGGTGGACCATAAAACCCTTTACCTCCAAAGGAGCTAAAAAATTCCACTTGGCAACTCCACAATCAAAAACAGACCTTAAGACTCCACTGGGAAGACCAATAATCATCATAATATCGTTTTGGACTCAGTTAGAAGGCTTTAGGATTAAAGTTGTGTAAAAAAAATCAGTTAACCTCTTAAAGATTGTCACATTTGGTTAAATTTTTTTGTTTACTTGGGTCTGAAAAACACAGCATAGTGGCTCCTAGAAAGATTCATACTAGAGCCCACCCTCACCCTAATCCACATAATATAGTTGATAACCCTTAAAATTATCCTTAGGAAGTCTCCTAAGATTAAATTTTCAACTATTTTCAGATCACCCTTAAGAGCTAATAATGTTCCAGAAAACCTTGCAACTCTACAACAATCACAAGTCGACTTAAGAAATCCATTTAGAACTAGGTCGCTTTATGATTTAGATCAGCTAGATTCAGAGTCTTCACTTTCATCCCTAGAACAAAGTGAACATCCTGGTAGTAGAGAAACCACACCACCTGATCTACATTTCCTTTTCAATTTAGGTGTCTCTCATCCAAGATCAGCTTAGCAATCTATTCCTGGTCCATCCACATCTGTTCATCCTACATCCACTGTGAAAACCACTCCACTTCAGCCCACTTTCCTTCTTGTTAACCCACCTCTGGTAAATCCACCTCCACCCCATATCATGGCAGCATGGTATGCCCCTTTAGTTGTTCCTGTGCCCTTAGTCAATCTTCCACAAGACTATCAGTCCAAGATACCTTTGTATGATTCTAGTGGTTCTACCACTGCTTCAGAACATGTGGATAAGATGAATGAATACTTTGACAGAAATGAGATTGATGATGATTCTGTCAAGCTTAGACTATTTTCTCAAAGCTTAGGGGAAGAAGAAAGAAAATGGTTTAAAGGTTTAGCCCCCCACACTATTAATGATCTCCAAGCCTTCCATTAGACATTCTTAAAGAAATGGGAAGTGAAGAAGAACTCTCTCCAAATACTTTCTGATTACAAGAATCTCCACAGAAACACTGGGGAAAGTGTACAAGCTTACTGCATTAGATTTAATAGTGTGTATAATGCACTCCCTCCAAATCTAAAACCTCCACAAGGCTCAGCTCTAAAAAAGTTTCCTGAAGGGTTTGACCCTAAGACAGCCTATCAGCTGAGAGAGAGATATCCTTTAACTCTTGAAGATATGCAAAAAGGTGCTCTTGCTGTGGAAGTTGACTTAATGAAGAAAAGAGCAAGAATGAGGAATGAGAAGAAAGTGTCCTTTAAAGAGGAATCCACACCTTCCACATCAAGATCAAAGATGGAGAGAATGATGGAGGAGATGATGAAGAAAATGAGCATACTTGAGAGAGCTCAAGCAAGTCAAAACCAAATAGCTCTTCAAAAAATAAATCAAAACCAAAATCAGAATTTTAGGAGAAACCAGCTGCAAGACAGACCAAGGGAGGATGATCAGCAGATCACTCCTCATTTTCATCAAAACTATATAAGTGAGGTTGAAGAAATAGACGTCCAAATAGAGAACGATGATATCAACATGTTGGGAGTAGACCATGATGACTTTGAAGTTCATTATGATAGAAAACAAGGTCCATACACACCCTATGATGAGAAAAGAGATGATGATGAAAGTTATTATCAAGACATGGAAAATGTTATCATAGAGTCTGAAAAGGAATATGACCTTAGGAGCAAAACCAATCAAGAAACTCCCAAAACCAAAGCCTCTGAAAAATCTTCACAAAACAGCACTGCAAATAAACCCAAAATTGTAAAACAAAAAGATAAAACAGTAGCTGTGAATTCTGATAAAAACAAAGAGAAAGGCACTCAAAACAATGCAAAACAGAGTGCAGATCTTAGTAGTGTTAGCACCTCAATTAATACTCCTGTTAAATTTTTTTTGACAAATGTAAATAGACAAAATCAGCAAGCTGATGTTGCTGATAGAGTGGCAGTTAATAAGGCTGAGACAAGCACTTAAAATAATCAAATCCCTTTTAGTTTGGAGTAGGAAATTTTCATAATTAAAATCTTTGTTTCCCTGACTGAGTTAGTTGCCCAGAATGTATATAGATCTCAAATTTTGAAGGCTTTTAACATAGAAGAGAATAATGAAACTGTCAATCTTAATGATGACCAGCCAGAGCTCATTTTTGGTCCCAAGATTGAAGTTAGGTACCAAGAGGGACCTGTTCCTCGTTTTTATGTAAGTTTAAATGTTCATGACAAGATTTTGCATAATGATATGCATGATTATAGGGCCTCTCACAATTTAATGCCCAAAGCTATAATGGAGAGCCTAGGCCTTGAAATGACTCGACCTTACAAAGACCTTTTCTCCTTTGTCTCAAGCAGAGTAAAATTTTTAGGTTTAATCAAATACCTTTGTGTTAACTTAGAACAGATCCCAGCCAAATGTTTAGTCATGGATATTCTTGTGGCTGATGTGCCCCCAAAGTATGGTATGATCTTATCTAGGTCTTGGGGAGCTAAGTTTCAAGGAACTATGCAGATGGACATGACATATGCGACCATCCCTTCTTTCAATTAGACAAGAAGACTTTACAAGGATTCTCATATGCAATATATGGTTACTCATTAAGACAGACCACAAAACTCTCCTTTGTATTCTGTGAATACAGGCCTCAATTCATTTATCCTTTTTAACAATGAAACATTCAGTGAACAAGTCACTTTAACTAAATTAATGGCCGATAGAGAGGAGAAGGTAGACACCACAGAAATGTCTAAGAAATTTTCTACATTTGAAAACTTTAGCAAACCAAACATGAGTCTTGAGCTACAAGTCATGCATCCTTTTCTTTTAAACCTTGATAGTCAAGAAAGCATTCCTCAACGCAACGAAAAATATGAGGAATCAAAAAAAATTCAATAGAGTGCTGATATTCAAGAACAATACGAAAGCACTATAGTTGAAGAGGATAGTAATCAAACTAATGAACCTGAAACTAGTCCTATGTGGAGTATGGACTTTGACGGGTCATGCACTAGAAGCAATGCTGGTGCAGGTGTATGGATTCGCAACACTGAAAACAACGACATAGAGAGCCTTTGCTATAGATTAAACTTTCAGTGTTTGAATAACATAGCGGAGTATGAATCCCTTATTTTAGGCTTACATTTGTTAAATAAATTAGGAGCCAAGAGAATTAAAGTGCATGGGGATCCAGAATTAATAATTAGGCAAGTCAACAGGGAATATAGCACTAATCACCCTAGACTTAGAGCCTATTGAAACGATGTTGTGGATTTAATAAAAACATTCAAAGAGTCCCAATTGATTTTTGTCCCAAGAAGAAAGAATAGCATGGCCCACAGTTTGGCCTTTGCTGCTAGAACATGTTTAATTCCATATGAAACTAAAGAATGCACAACTCAGATTAAATTCAGACTAGCAGTCTCTGAGAATGAGAAGTATTGGCAAGTTTTTAACGGAGAAAAACAAGTATAAGACTTCATGCAGTTCGGAAATGGATTTGAACTACCCAGTTCGGATTCAGACTATGAAACAAACTGCCCTAGTGAAGAAAAATTTCTTGATGAAGAAGAAAAGTCTCTTGAGGTTGCTGATGTAAATATTTTGTCAAGAAAACTTGATAACCCAACAAAAATGGTTGCAGAGTTAGAAACAGTGGAGTTAGAAACCCTGTAGTCTAAAGATCAGAGTTTGCCCAAGGGTCTGGCCCCTTTAGAAGAGTTGTTTGATTTCAACAATGTGGCCAAGAAGCCAAAACTAGAGCCTGTAGAAACTTAAGTGGAAGAGTGAAATATAGGAAGTGAACTGAAACCAATGATGATCGAACTGTCTAAGACTTTTTCAGCTCACATTAAACTCAAATACATAGAGTTTTTTAAAGAATTTTTTGATGTTTTTGCATGGAGTTTTGAGGATCTGAAATCCTATGACACTGAAATAATCCAACACAAAATTCCTCTCAAGGATAACCAAAAACCATTTAAAAAAAAGCTGCGCAGAATAAGCCCTGTTCAGTTACCTTTGGTGGAGAAGGAAATCAAGAAAATGTATGAAGCTGGTATTATTGTCCCTATTAGATATTCTGAATGGGTGTCTAATCGGATGTCAGTTAGGAAGAAAAAAGGAGAGATTAGGCTTTGTATATACTTTAGAGACTTAACCAAAGCTTCATTGAAAAAAAATTACCCTTTACCCAAGATGGATCATATCTTACAAAGGGTGGTAGGGTCTAAAATAATTTCTTTGTTTGATGGTTACTCAGGATACAATCGGATTTTAGTTCATCCTAATGATCAATTAAAGACAACGTTTACTACACCTTGGGGCACTTTCATGTATGTGAAAATTCCCTTTTCTCTAATGAATGCTGGTGCAACATTCCAAAGAGCCATGGACATAGCATTTTCGGAAGAATTGGGCTACTTCATCATTGTATACTTTTATGATGTTACTGTATTTTCAAAGATAGATGAAGAGCACTTGGAACATTTGAGAACGGTCTTCGAGAGGTGCAGAAAGTTTGGAATATCTTTAAACCCAAAGAAAACACTATTCGGTCTCCAAGAAGGTAAACTTCTTGGGCACATCATTGAAGAAGAGGGTATTAAGATAGATCCAAAGAGGATTGAGGCCATATTGAAAATATCTCATCCTCAGAACATCAAGGAACTGCAATATTTCATTGGAAAGATTAATTTCTTGAGAAATTTCATACCCAACTTGGCTGAGATCCTTAGAAACATAACGAACATGCTGAAAAATGAGAAAGGGGTTAAGTGGACCTTGGAAGCAAAGAATTCCTTTGAGCTGGTGAAACAAGCATTAACGAAAACACCGGTTCTAATAAGTCCTGATTTTTCAAAAGACTTTTATATTTTTTAATTCACATCAGAACATACAATAGCTGATGTCCTATTGTAGAAAAACCCACAGGGACAAGAGCAACCTATTGCATTCTTTAGGAAATCTTTGAGGGATGCCCCTTTGAAGTACAACATCATGGAAAAGCAAGATTTTGCTTTGGTCAAACCGTTAAAAGACTTCAAAGTATACATCTTGCACTCACACATCATTGCCTTTGTCCCAAATTCAGTTGTGAAAGACATCCTAACGTAGGACCCAGATGGTAAGAGAGGTAAGTGGATAGTTGTTATACTTGAAAATGATCTAGAAATCAAGCCCACTAAACTAATAAAAGGCCAAGGTCTAGCTAGATTAATGGTTGAATCAAATTTTGAAGTTCTTGATATTAATATGATAAATGGTTTGGATGAACAAGAGGAAATCCCAACTTCCATGGTTCAAGACCATTTTATGAATTCCTCTTGGTATGCTGATATTCTTTATGTTTTTCTTAATTTGAACACACCTCCAGGTTTATCAAAAACAAAGGCAAGGTTTTTGAAGTTAAAAGTTGTAAACTATTGGATTATAGATAGATGTATTTATTGGAAAAATTCAAGTGGGATATTGCTTAAATGTTTGCCTGAGTATGATGCAGAGAAGGTTAAGCACGAGTTCCATGAAGGAGAATGTGGAGGCCACCTATACTAGAAGAAAACAACCAACAAAATCCTAAGGGCTAGTTACTATTATCCCACTCTCTTTCTTGATGTACACAAGATGATAATTTCCTGTCATAAATGTCAAATTTTTGAAGGAAATAGAAAGTTGCTCCCCTTACCTCTGCATCCAATCACTGTTGAAGCTCCTTTTCAAAAGTGGGGACTTGACTTCATAGGAGAAATCCACCCGCCATCATCTGCCTAGCATAAATGGATTCTCACTGTCACAAACTACTTCACTAAATGGATAGAAGCCATCCCTTCTAGGCAAGCCAATGATTCTGTCATCATAAAATTCATGGAGACTAATATCCTCTCTAGATTTGGATGTCCTTGGAATATTATCACTGATAATGCAGTAGCATTTGGATCTAAGAAGATGGTTGAATTCTATCACAAATATCAGATAACATTGGGTCATTCCACTGCTTATTACCCTTAAGGTAATGGGCTAGCAGAATCCTCAAACAAGAGTTTGGTGAACATAATCAAGAAGTTGATGGAGGACAACAAGAAGTATTGGCACACAAAGCTTGTGCATGCACTTTGGGCTGACAGATTGACATTGAAGAAATGTATTGGGATGTCACCCTACTACCTTATGTATGGTACAGATGAAATTTTTCCTACCATCCTTGGTGTACTAGTTATGAAGTTGATTCAAGAGGTTCAGTCTGAAGACAATGACATGATCAGAAGAATAAATTGAACCATTCATCTTTAGCAAACCAGAGAGGAGGTTTATAACAAAGCATTACAAAAGCAAGATAGCATAAAAAATATTTTTGACAGAAGAACAAAGGCCAATAATTTCAATGTTGGGGACAAATTTTTAAAGTGGGAATCAAGGAGAGAAGACAAGGGAAAGCATGGGAAATTTGACAACTTATGGCTTGGCCCTTATCTCATTCGTTCTTCTACTGGTAACAATGCATTTTTCTTGCAGGAGTTGAATGGAGCTGAACTGTTTGGGGGTCTTGCCAATGGTAGGGTGCTCAATCATTACTTCTCTTGATCCTATCATGTTTTAAAGCCTTTTTATATTTTTTTCTCATTATAAATGTTTCATCCATCATTGCATTCAAAGTGAGAGAAATAAAAAATACAAAAACAATAGAAGAAAGAAGAGAGGGTAGATTGTAAAAACAATAAACGTACAGCTCCATACCAAAAAAGAGAAACAAAGTTTGAAAGTGTGCAAGCTTAAATGCCACTCCTAGAAAACACACTTCTAGTTAGTAATACAACATAATCATGACTAATCAGTTTTAAATTGGCTATTGATAGGTTAGTGAATTCGATTTGCCAAACAGCTTAATCTTGGCTTATAAGTTAGGTAGATTAGGCTAGAAATTAAAGGTTCAAACAAGCTCAAAATCTAAACCTAAGTGTCCAAAAGAAGAATGAATCTAATCTGTTTTAAATTTTGAGTAAAAAATAGAGGCAAAACTGGTTCTAATCAGCTCAAAATCTGAACCTGATAACAAGGAAAAAAACAGCTCAAATAAACTCAAAAAACAGAGCTGAAGAAAGGAGAAGGCCGTGGTTAGAACTTTCAGATCTTAAGCCTTCCATTTTGATTTAATTTTCTGCAAAATAACATCTATGTGCAGCTTGTTTTCTATGCCATAGATTAGCAATGAGTTAGACTATTCAATCCTGACTTGTATGCTTTTAAATTTCTGTCTTAGAAAATTAGAGAATAAAATCTGTTGGATTGTTTAATCCTAGCAGATAGTAGATTAGGTAGAGAAGCTTATGAACTCAACTGTTTAATATGAGTTCATGGAGAAATAAGAAGTAGAAATATATTATTTTTTTTCTTTCAAAAGAATAAAATGTTGTAAAATATTTTGCCAATCCAAGTGCACTGTAGAAGAAAAAATGTTAGATCAGTAGGATTGGGTAGGTAGAAAGCTTGTGTTGATGAAGATCCATTGTTTTTCATGGCTGCTAACATTTTTCAGAATAGAAAAGATCATCCAAGTAAAATATAGTTGCAACCCAATGGATGAGGCACTGGTCAGCCCCCTAGAGAATGCAAGTCTAAAGTTGTTGATGCCTTCAATAGGGCACCATCCCCAAGTGGAGCCACTGTTAGCCACCTATAAAATTTGTCATATCAAGTGGTGGCTAAATAATTTTTTAGAGCCTTCAAGAAACAATTTTTATTGCAAAATTGTCATCTCTTGAAGTCTTATGAAGACATCATATCCTTTGATTAAATATTCACCGCTATTTCCCTTTTGAACTCAGAAATTTTGCTATTTTCATAGAGAAAAGACTGCTGTGAAAATCCCATTTTCCCCCTCCTTTCACTTCAAACTAACCTTAATTTTATTCCCTTCTTCCCTTCATTAAAATCCCTGTTATAAGGTTTAAAACTCATTTTTAAACTTTACTGAAACCACCAAATCCATCAAAAAACCTTGAAAATTTCATAAAAAATAAGTTTTTTAACTATGGACCTAAGCCCCTTTGGGCTAAGTCCTAAACCACTTCCTGACATATTCCCACACCCTAGAAACATGCGCTAGACCCACCAGGCGCTTATCGCATCAAAAACTATCGAAATGTACAAGTTTGTTGGCTTTAATAAAACCTCGGATGCAATTAGCCCTTTTATACATAACCCCTGATCCCTTTGCCGCTCCACAAAACCAAAGGCCCGCAATTGGCCGCTTAAAACATTATATAAACCATTCCCGGTCACTTTTTCCCTTTGTAAATTGATAAAACCCATTTTCCTAAAGATTTTTCTAAACCCGCCGGTTCATGTTTTGAAGTGATAAGGACCGTTGATTTAACACCAATCGATGATCAATAAATTCCTCGCGTCAGAGATTTTCTACATGGGTAGATTGGAAAGGCCCGCACCATTGTTCCGATGCAATTGGCCCTTTATGTGTTTAAACCCCAGTTCTTTTAACCTTTCGTATATACCCTAAGGCCCCGCAATCAGGTGCAAAGGCTTATATATAACCCACCCCAAACCAAATAAACCTTTGTATTTCATAAAATTTCGATTTTCCTATGTTATAAAGGTTTCTACTAGTTCATATTTCAAACTAATCTCCACTGTTGATCTAAAACTGATCAATGGATATCGGCGCATCGCATCAGAAATTTCCATCGGGCATGTTAATATGTTATTTTCCCCCTCCGATTGACAAACCCCTGATGAATCCTTAGCTGTTGAATATACCCACCAGATACAGATCCGATAGCCCTTATTACTCCATCACAAAACCCATTTCTCCCACTGATAACTCCTCCGATTCATTTCCCACTGTCGATCTGATCCGCAGATCGATCGTCTAAAGCCAATTGCATCGGCGCCATTCAGTTTTTCCCCTCCCCGCCGATCGCAAAGCCCAGATTACATTTGGGCCATTCACGTGTCAAGATCGGACGATCCAGATCTTTCCTCACCACTTTGGTTAAAAAATCATATACCCCTCTCTGTAATGTTTTTTGGCCAATCACAGCCATTGATATCTGCAGATCAACGACCCATATTAATCCTGACAGGCCCGACTCCCTTGGGTCCTGCCCCCTCCAGATCAAATCTCAGCCATTCATTTCATGATCTGACAGCTCAAATTAAACCACCCCACATCTTATCACCCGCGCATCTATCCTTTATCATGCTCTATCCACATCCGTTCGATCTGACATCCCAGATCTAACGGCAGACGCGCATTTTCGCAAAACTTTTTGGCCTAAAGGTTAATGATCTAAATTTATGCGATATGGGTGGTTTTGAAATGCCATGTGTCAGGCTCTAACATGTATCGCATTCAAAAAGGTTAAACCGCCTTCTTACCTTTTTGCAAAGCGAAACCCTTGGTTTTGTTATCTGAAACCACTTTTCCCCATTTCCATTGCATTTCATCATGTTCGTTCCCTGCTGTTGATCTCTGTAGATCAATGGCTCACATTCAATATGAGCATTACGCTATCACCCTCTGCCTTCTTCCAAGGGATTTCATAGATCAACCACAGCCATTGATCTCTGTGGCCTATTTTGATCCGACGGCTCAGGATCATTCGGAAACCTCAGATTCCCTTCCTATGCATTTTACCTCCGCTAAAGGTTTTTTAAGCCATTTCTTCACATTTTCATCCATTTCTTTATAAAGTGACCCCTTTAATTTATATTTTCCCAACCCATTGCGACCGTCGATCAACACAGATCCATGTCCCGGATTTAATCTCCCACCATTTGATTCCAACCACCTCCCTTTTAATCTTTGCAAAGCAATCTCCACCGTTGGATGCTGTCATCCAACGACCATGCTCCTAACCACAACCTCTTAAGCAGTTTTACCCAAATACGCATGATTTTATAACATTTTTTGTGTATTGTGTAGGTTTCAATGGTTTTTCCATTATATTAAAGGAAAATAAAAGTCGAGGATGATGATCCTCCAATATTTTATTTATCGAAGGGAAATCATTCCATGGGGTTCCATACCACGTTTCATCAATGTATCATGAGCACTGATGCCATATGAACCCTTTGTATACCTGTACATCGATAAGAAATTGTACATTTTAATCAAATAAAGAGTATCAGTGTGAAAAGTCTCAACCACAACAGAAACTAAAGAATTGAAGGTTGAATCATAGTTTTGGTGGATTATGGCTAAGATAAAAAATCAGAAGCCTAATCCACTAAATTAAACACAATTAAAGAAAAATCAAAAATATCTATCAGACCCAGAAATATTCCATTGCCACATCAGAGGCTAATTGATTCCTCTCAGCTACCAAAGCCACCTATAGCCTCAAAGCATTCAACAGAGGGCCGAGTAATGACCAGAACAGAAGATATTTGTCTCAATGCAGTCGAATAGTTAATTCAGCCAAAGAAACTTATTGCAAACTATCAACAAAGTTATTACAAGATGACACAAAGCCTTAAAGTCAACAAAATCTCCCCACCGAGCTTAATTCTTAATGTAAAACAATTAATACAAAGGAAATATCTGTAAAAATACTCCATTGAGCCCCTCAAAGGCCGAGAAGCATTTATTAGTATTAATTGAACCTTGAAGATATTTTATCCCCTCCCACCTCCTCATTTCTTCTATAAATACTTCTGTAGAAGATGAAACATTGTTGGTTGTAGAACTTTAAAATATACATGTGCTCGAATTTTCTACATGTAAATAGTGTTCGAAGGCTCTTGAAGCTTTTTTTGTGATAAACTAAGTTAGGATGAGAAGTGAAGATGATTTCTGAACTGAAACATTGGACCTGAAGACTGTAACTGCTTTGACATCAATAACAATTTGTTTCCTGGGATCCTGGTCTATATCACTAGTGAAGTGCCTCTTTCTGTGTAATTGTTTTCCTTTCATGTATGCCATTTTTTCCATTTTTTCTCTGATAAAGAATAACAAGCATAGAGTTAGGATTTACTGTTTACGGTACCCTTCTCTAACTGATAAGATTTATCTCAATGTTTTCCTCTAAATTGTTATTTAAGAATGATTCAATACAGTTTGAGCAGTTAGGAATGCTGGGTTCCCTTGTCCTACTGTTTACTCCAAACATCGTTCTTCAATGTTATTTTCATTATTTGCTTAGTAGAGTTAGACTAGAAAAGTGATGGTGTGCCCTGTTTTCTAGCTTCTTTCTCCAAAGGTAAATTCTGAAAGTTTCCCTAAGTGTATGCTGAAAGCAAACTAGATTTAAAAGTATCTTATCTGATCTTAAGTTGAACTTTGTTTCTCTTATGTGTTTTCATCCTTTCTGAAGGTAATTATGACGATTACTGGATTGTTTGGCTATTGAGTTAGCTTTAATACCAGCTTTTCTGAAGAGGTTTATGGTGAGCCCTACCCTTTGGTTGGTTTTAAACAGTTACTTAAAGGCTTTTTCTTGTTTGCAAAGACTATAAATCCTAGCTGAAATTATTATCTGTTTCCACCCCTCCAACACTTTTATTGTTTCCATTCCATCATTTTATCTCAAAATATCTTGTGATATACATGACTTTCCACTTGGATCACTCTTGAAATTGTTGTACAATTAAAACCCTTTTATGACTCCATAGCCCAATGGAATAAAAACCAACGTTATATCTATCTTTTAGCCAAAGCTTTTTCTGATTGCTTCCAACTTCACACCTTTGAAACTCTTTCATTTTAGGACTTTCCACTCAACTAAAATCATGCTCAACCATCCAAAATAAACAAAAACCCTTGCTCTTAATAAATAGCCTAATATCATACCCAAAAAACCTTAAAGATAAATCAATATTTGAAGTTATTGGAGAGATCCCTCTCCAGATTCAGGAGGGCTAGATCCTACAATCCCAAAGTGGTTCAAGTGTTCTCTCTGCAGTTCTGGTCTCATCAATCTACTAGAATTACGAGGAGCTAACAGGCTTCATGACAGACAGCAGAAGCACTCGGGAACTAGAAGCTGGATCCGTAGCAACCGAATTTGTGTCAGGATTTGGAAATGGATCTATCAACAGAGCTGACGCATGCGAGGTATTAATCATTTTTGAGACTTCAGTGTGGTGATGACAGTCCCAAAAAAAGTGTTCCTCGTTATAGATTATGAGAGGGTAATGAGGTTTCCAATTTCTAGTCAATTGATCAGATGATCTTTCCTACGAGGTAGATGTTTCCTTTTTTTTTGATTTCCCCTTTTTCTTACTTCCATGTTGCTTGCACTTTTTCCCTTATCAAATGACATGACATGGATATTGGAAGAAGGTGTAGGATCAAATGTAGTAGAGTGATGTGTACTTGCAGTACCTATCATACCGTCTCTGACATGAGAGTCCTTAGATGGAGGAGGAACAGTAAAATTATATCATGACACATTAGGAATTTTCCCGTATAGTGTGCCAGACTGAGTATAAATCAAGTCTAAATATTGGGCATGAGTAATGACGTATTATTTAGTGACGACTCCACCCTTAGCCACATCCTCAATTACATATGGTAATAGGGACTCAATAAACCAGTGAGCAAGGAGTTTACTAGGAACAAATGCCTTAACCATTCTACGACGACGATGCCACTCATGAATATGATAAAAAATGTGAGTACCATTATTTTGTTTAAAATTATTTAAGAGTTATGTTCCAGTTTCATATCATATGGGTAACTGGAAGTGGGTCAAATAGATAGTAGTTGGGGCAGTCAAATTATCAAAAGAAGCTCTTAGTAACTCAATGTACCATATTGTGGCCGGACCAGAGAGCATACGCTGAAAAAGACGTAGTCAAACAGAGTCATCATTTAGGGATTTAGATGAACACCACAAATGATAAGTCATAAAATGAGTCGGCAGGTCTTCCGCAAGGTTTCCGTTGAACTTAGGAATATTCGAGGGTAATTTATGAGGTATCACTAGCCACCAAAGAGCATAATTGATTGGATCATTGGTGAGCCCGTTTAAATCCGGTAACTCTAAAGTTGCAACAAAGGGAAACTGGTGATTAAGGTTGAGTTGAGCATAGCAAGGGTATGATTGGGAAATAAGACTTTGAGCACCAGCATAAGGAATCTGTTGTTGGTAACCCAGATAGGGGTTGTCTTGAAAATAAAACACTTGAGGATCATGTTGACCAAAACATGGGTACATTACTTGTTGAAATGAAGGTTGTGGCATTTGTGCTTGTAGCTGCCAAGGGTTTTGTCCACCGATATTATAACCCAAACTAGGACATATTGGATTCAATTGTGGATAGGTATAACCTGGTTGTGTCTGCGACATCCCATAATATGGTAATCCATCTTGTGAATAAAATATTGTGGATACAAGTGGTTTTTGTAAATCAGTTAAGGAGTTGGAGTTTGAGGGCCCAACACTTGAGTGTATTGGGTTGAAGGACCTTCCTGAGATGGTTGAGGTACAAAATTTTTAGTTTGTAACAGGGATAAAGATGTATTAAAAAGTGGAGTTGATGTGGGTGCAACAGGTTGAACCGGTTGATTAGATTGTACAACCATTTTTGGTTGGATAGGTAGAGTGCGCTGCCATTAACAAACATTCATTCTGACATTAGTATGTCCAAATAATGATGGAGTACTCTCTAAGTGGGTGATCATAGGTTCCCTTCCAACATGAGGAGTATAATAGGATGGAAAATATTTTTCTCCAAATGCAGGGAGTCTAGTTGAAATTGTACTGGATGGAATATACCCAGATGGACTAGCTTGATATTTCCCTAATGATGTCTATAAAGGATCAAGCCATTCATTACTCACTATATATTTACCATTTATAATACCAGACGATGACATTGGTGAAGTCCATGGGTTTGAGGATGCACTAGAGAAGGTTCTAGATAAATATTGGTATCCAGGTGGGACAGAAGGGCCACCATATAAATTTGACTCTGGTGAAGTTGTGAACATCAATGGGGTAGCGAGAGCAGGTGTTGTCGCAATTGGAACAGATGGTCCAGCCGAATATGTTGGCTTAGACATGGTTTTTCAACAAATGTATACCCTATATGATCTACGAGAACTATAATAGACATAGGATCAACAAAATAAGAGGCAAGCGATGGAGGAAAAGACTCATACAGGTAAATCTCCACCCCAAAACGAGTTGGAGTTAAAGGTGTTTCGTCATGTGGTATTTCTTCAATCAAAATTAAACTAGGTGGAAGGATTTCTCTATCAGGCCAAAATTATATTTGACAAGGTTGACCGCGTGATATGGGAGACTCAATGGCTACAATAGATTGTGTGGCGACCAATACATGAACAAATTCTGGTTGTTCAATTTCAGGATGTAGATTTTCTGGAAAAAAAGAGATAGGATTCTGATCAACTTCTAGTTGAACAATGTCATGTTCAAGAGGTATGGTCTCACTGATTGGATGGATTGTGACCACGAGTAGCTCTAAGGAATTTGTCTTGACAATAGTAGATGAACCAGGATGTATAGAAACAACTTGTGCCAACTTTAGTATACGTGAGGATGATGTCACACCAGAGGTATTGATAGTACTAGTTTCGGTAGAGCGATGTCGCCTTTGCTAACCAGAAGTAGCTTTCGGTGGTAAAGGTGGTTTCAGTGCTATTCTACATGAACGACGGGGAAAGGGATTTTCTTCTTCCATGATGGCTAGTTTATTTTATGACCAAAAACAAATAAACAAAATAAAAGGTGTAATTCTAGGAAAAATGTTTACCAAGTGATTGTGAACTACAAAATACCTCATGGGGAACCAAGAAGTATGGGTAGGAAATCTCTCCGAATGCTGTGTTATGTGTATCATAAGTTACAAGACGGCTGAATCAATTCATTATGGATGGATACCAAGCTAAAGTTTTTCTCACAAATATACCTGAAGGTATGTGGAGGCCTAAGTCCATATTAGAGCTGTGTAATGTGAAACTACACAGAGAGAGCACCCCCTTATACTTTTCATACTAGAACACCGCTCGATATACCCGAAGATACATGGATGAGATATGATATACTTACGTATGTGGAGTGAGGTATCACACTCCGAATTCATCGCATAAAATTAATGAAAAATGCTATGTTTAACAACACCAGAACACGTGTGTAGCCTAGACCTTCTGAATGTTATCGTTATGGTTCCAATGTTTTCTTAGGTAAATTGATGTAAATTTTAAGTTGATCATGTTTATCAAGTTTAATTTTGAACTTCACTGCATGATGTGATCTAAATTCCTAAAACATTAAACTAAAATGATAAGAAAACTTTTCAATTTTAGCTTTTTCAATGAAAATCCTAGCTACTAAGGGAAAGAGAAATCAGTTTTGAGAGAAAACAACAAAGAGCACAAACTAATATGCAAATTTCCTAACTTGTTCCTATGCAAAACACACAATTCACTATATGCATATGCAGGTTTTTCTTTCCATTTCCCTTAATGTGAATGCAATAAAGGAAACTATAGGCATCAAATCAACAAAAAAATGCTTTCCTCTTTGAGAAACATTGATTTAAAAACAAGTTCTCTTTTAGGAAAAACGAAGAATGGAACTACAATTTTTCATACAAGAAACGAAGAATTTAATGACAATTTCCTTTATGCAAACAAATGGATCTAATGTAGAAATGAAATACTTTGAATTTTTTTTTTCAATGATAAATAAAAACACTTAAAGAGACATTGAACAAGCTTACCTTTCAAACGAGGGAGAATCAGGCAAATTCACTGGTCTCTAAGAGGTATCAAACAATATAAAACACAAAAAAAAAATGGGCGAGAGTGACGGAAATGAAAAATTCAAATGGAATTTGGTTGGCTAAGGGGGCAACATAGCCTCTAAGTAGAGACAGTGCATTGTGGTGCACCCCTGAGTAGGAGACAATGCACTGTGTCTTGACCAACAATGTGTTGGGCACAACAGAAATTGAAAAATCAAGCTACATAACACACTTCTAATGCAATTATTTGATTCAAAAGTCTAATAACTAAAATTAGATGCTACTTGGTGGATAAGAAGAGGAAAAACCACAAGAAATGATAGGAAACGCCCTGAAAGAGTCGCCATTTTTTTATTCAGAATTATGATCCACGGATATATAAAATTACCTAAGTGTGGTGCTAGGCACTTAGAACAACAGATTAAACACTTTTCTATCACTTTCTCTAAGAATAAATAGACATACAAAAACATAGAATAACCTACTTGTGATCTAAGTGCTTCCCATTCTCCTTCTATTGCTTTTGTTGTAGCCTCCAATCAAACTTAGATCACCAGATTGATTCCTGCAAGTGTAAATAAAGAACAAAAAAGAGATTGATATATACAGATGCCTACTTATCTTAATCACTTAAATCGATTAAAAATGAAACATATATATCATTTAAGACTCCATTGCATGAGAAATAGAGACATAAACAGATACATATATGGGAAAATGAACAATAATATTTATTAAAGAGTAGAATGGGGAGGTTACAACCAATGATCAATTTTATGTCACCAACTCCAGCTTCATCCCAGCTTCATCACATTCAACGTCTCACTAGCAAAATATCATTTCTTTCACTCTCTCAACTGAGAATCCAACAACATTTCTTTACCAAAATTCTCCCCCCCCCCCCTAGCACTAGGAACTGTGCTCAATTTATAGGGAAACTGAAGGTAGTTTCTCAATGAGTGACTTTCTAATAATAGGCAAGACATGTTTCCAAGTTTAGAGGTGTTATATGGACACTTGGATTCAAAATTTGACACATATGGACTCTTCTAGAAGGCACTGGCCATGTGGAGATTTTCGAACAATGACAATTTCACTCCCATTTGACCAACGCACCCTTGAATATCGAGGTGTGCATTGTAGTGCACCCTTGAATGGAAGGAGCTACATATGCAACACAATTATTCCCTTGAAAGGCAGCGTTGGTGACCTCATAAGTAATATAACGTATACTTAAAACCTTGAAAATCTTACAATAGAAGCCATGAATGATTTTTTCTTCTCTTAGGGCATATAGAAACTCAAATGATAGGGGATGATAAACCCTATTTCATTGGTCTTGGAGATAATTTCTAGTTTGAATAGGCTATTGGGGATGATGCCCAAATTGAACTATAACAACTCTCGACACCTATCGTACGAAGGTCAAGGATCTTCTCCAAAACCAAGTTCATTTTGTCCACTATCATAACTGGTCACCTCAGTGGTGCAATCCTCTTAGGATGATAGTCATCAAGTCTACATTTCTTCACTTGACTTAGATGGATCATAGGATGTTTCGAACGCATGTGTTTCAAAAGCTCCAATTCATATGCAACTTCTCCAAATCTCTTCTTTATTAGTAATGGTCCCGAATGTCTCCTCGTCAAAGATCTAGCAGTCCCCTTAGGTGGCTGAAACTGATCTCTGGTGATCCTCAGAAAGAACCATGTCTCCAACATCGAAGTGTGTATCCCTCCTATCCTTTTCTAGTAATTTCTTCATTCTCCCTTCAACGTCATGAAAGTGAATCCATGCTAACTCCAAGGCCTCCTCCCATGCTGTTAAGAACCTCTTGGCATGTGGGCTCTTCCAAAATCCTCTTGGTAGCATTGTGTGTGGCACAACTGGCATCTGTCCATTGATGAACTCAAATGTACTATAACCCGTTGTAAAACTCTTCTACAAGTGGTAGCTAAATTGAGCCACATCTAAGAGTTTGGACCAATTCTTCAGATTATCCATGACATAATGTCTCAAGTAGTCCTTGAATAATGAATTAATCTATTCAGTCTTCCTATCTGTCACCAGATGGTAACTCAAACTCTATATAAATTTGGTCCCTACTAGCTTGAACAAGACATTCCAAAACTTCCCTGTAAAGCGTGGACCATGTCAAATACAGTACTCAAAGGTACTCCCCAATACTTCACAACGTGTTTGAAGAAAATCTCAACATTCTTCTCACCTGCACATGGTATCTTTGTCGGAACAAAGGTGGTATACCTGGAAAAATTTTCGACAACAACCATAATCCCATTATAGCCCTGCACCATCGGTAACTGAGTGACGAAGTCCATTGAGACACTCATCCATGGTCTCTCTGGAATTGTTGAAGGTTGTAAAAATCCTCCCTGTCTCTGAGTATCTGATTTGTCATGTTGAAAAATGATGCACATGTGTACATAACCCTCCACATCCTCCCTCATATTTTCCCAAAACCACCCCCTCTCCAATAATGCCATAGAATGATGTTGTCCCAGGTGGCCAACACAAGCTCAGTCCTAGTACTCCTTTAAAAGGTGCCTCCTAAGTCCTGATGACTTTGGAATTTAAAGTCGGTTCCCATAGAAAAAGAGTCCATCCCGTAAGAAAACATGACATGTCTTCCTTTCCTTCACCATCTTAAGAATACACTTCACTTGTGTATTTGTTTCCACACTAGTTCCAAGTCTATTTTACATCTCCTTGGTCATGTTGACTCTATTCCTTGTCCTATCATATCGTTCTTCCCCATCTAGCGCCGCTAGCTGTCCCTTTCTGCTAAGGGCATCTACAAAAACATGTAGTTTACCTGACCTGTACTCAAGGGTCATGTCAAACTCAGCCAAGAAGTATTGCCAACAAGCTTGGTTCGCTGCCAACTTCAGTTGTGATGAAAAATAACTCGTTGCAATGTTGTCAATATTGAAAAAAAACCATTTTCCAACCAAATAATGTCTCTAGACATGCAGAAAATGAATTATGGCAGTCGTTTCTTTCTCTTGAACCAGATATTGTCGCTCTCTATCTAATAACTTCCTACTCTCATATGTCACTGGATGATCATCCTACAATAGAACCCCTACAATTGAAAAATCCAATGCATCACTGTTGTCCTCGAAAATATTTTCGAAGTCAGGTAGCCTCAGTATTGGTGTTGTCACCATCCTTCTCTTCAACTCAAAATATTCAAGAAAATTCCATGTCTAATCCCATCAATTCCCCTTCTTCAGAAGGTCTATCAGAGGTGCAATTCTCTTGGAATATCCCTCTACAAACTTTCATTTGTAGTTGGTCATCCCCAAGAAAACTCTCATATCATGGACATTCTTCAGTTCATCCAAATCCTCTATCGCCTTGACTCTGCTTGGCTCCATCCATACATGACCCTGCCCAACAATGTGTCCAAGGAATGGAAACTTTGTTTGAACGAACATACACTTCGACTTCTTCAAGTATAGTTGATTTTCCTTCAGTGCCTCAAACACAAAATTAGTGTGATTCTTATGATCCTACATGTTGTCACTAAAAATCATGATATCATCCAAGTACACAACAAAAAATGTGTCAATAAATGAACGATGTACATCATTCATCAATGTGCAAAACATGGCTGGAGCATTGCACAAACCGAATGGCATGACTAGGAATTAAAAACTCAAATATATTGTCATGATCGCAGTTTTCTTCTCGTCTCCTTCGGCTATCCGCACTTGGTAATAGTCATGTCTCAAGTTCAACTTGGAAAATACTTTGGCTTTCACAAGCTTGTTGAAACAATCCGCTGCTAGTGGAAAAGGATACATGTTCCTTATTATTTTCTTATTCAATGCACAATAATCATAACACATCCTCAATTCATTTGTATCCTTCTTTTTCTAAAACAATACCGAAGCACCATACGAGGATCTTGAAATTATTATGAAACCTACTTCAGATAAATCCTTCAGATCCTTCTTCAACTCTTCCAATTCTAGCCCTGACACTCGATAGGGAGCTTTCGTTGGAGGTTCCTTCCCTAGCTCTAGCTCAATAGAATGGTTCACTCCACGTCTAGATGGTAGTACTTTCGAAATCTCATTAGGCATAAGATCACCATATCGTTGCAGTACATCATAAATCTTGGTGCTCCATCATCCTCAACTCCACAAATCATTGTTGCAAATGTCTTGATATCTGGGCCCTTCATAGTCTTACAAATAATTAGTGCAAAAACATGTTTCACAATCACTTCCCTATGCTGCAGATGGGTAGGGTAAGTCCTCCAACATAAGTCACCTTCAATCATCACTATCTCACTGTGGTAAGGTACAACAACTGCCCTATTTCCCCTTAAAAATTCATACCCCAATAACACATAAAAGTCGCTCATTTCCATTATAGTGAAGTCCAGACAACCCTGCCAATCATCAATATGAACTGACACTTCATTTTCCAAACCAACATTTTAGTGTTCGAGTTCACTACCTTCACTTCCACCTTTGTAGGGATAATTTGTAGCTCAACTTCCTTCACTACATCGGTCTTCATAAAATTATGTGTGGCCCCAGTGTCCACCAATGTGTGCACATTCTTGCCAAGAATCACCAAGTCAGGAAACCCCAAGTTGTGTAACCAGTTTTTATAAAATTGACCTTGCATACATACCTAATTATAACATATTTTTTTGCTAGCTCTAATACCATCTGTCATGCCCCCAAGTCCGTTTTCCCCCTCGGTAGGCCGCGCAACACTAGCTAAACACCTACTTTTTCTATTCAACATATTTCTAGACTACACCTTCAATATATGAGAATTAAATATTCTTCTTAAAAATTAATATGTTTTGTGGAATAAAAAATACTTCAACAAAATAATGCACTTCAGATATAAATGGGAAATTTTATAATAATGTATAAAATTTTGCACTTGCTTTTATACATGTAGCGTCCCTTTTTACATAGATAAACTAGAAAAGTTTGACTTTTGCACGCAACCTGCTGTCATGTCACACCGCTGTGGAGAAAACCCGACTCCACCCGACAATTTGCACGCAGTCTCCACGGAGCTATAGTCACAACTGTGGCATGGGTTTCTCACCCGCGTTGACTTATCCCTCTGTCACATATGTTTGTCGTACCACTACTTTGCTGCTACATGAGCTGACCAGTGGACCGTCGCAAACATGACTCGAACCATGACTCTCCACTTCCATGACTGTTATGTGTTCATCCTAACCCGCAGGATAATCCCATCTGCTTTTTGCATTGTTCAAACCATAGACTATTTGTTTGATGAACTCTTCCTTCACTTAATGCCCTAACTCCTTCCTTCGTTCGCCAATTTATATGACCTAGTTTTGTATGGTGTGGGATCGTCGGTGAACTCGAGTTGACCCATCATGCATTCAGCCGACACGACTCAACCCCGCTATAACATTAACATGCCTAGTATACAAGTTCGTTGGTGGTGCGACAATACACTTCATCCACCTATAAAGACTGCATGGTGACCGCTCACACCTTCATCACAAGTATCCCTCTGTTATAACTTTGCTATGCTCGGTGCACATATTTTGGTCGCCCTCGTTCATGAGTCTACCAAATACGTTCACGGGCACTCTTGTCCCACTTTGGCACACGCCCCTCCATTGCTTTGTGATGCAGGGGCATTAGGTAAAAACAAATTCCATATGTTTTATTAGACTTAGGGGTTTTTGAGTTTTCAAGAGAGTTAGGCTTATGTAATGAATTGAGTAGGTTTTAATTCATTTTGATTAAATGTAGAGAAAATTGTAACTTCCCTCGAATGATTAGAGGACAGGAGAAGTTGATTAGAATATGAAGAGTTAGTTCAGAGCAGTTAGGGAGTTAGGCTAAATTTAGGATTTTAGGACTTTTGTTGAATTATTGAAGGAACTGGATTGATTCATGATCAATTGTATAAGTGTAAGCCTCTAAGGCATTAATGGCAGACCTGGAGATCAGGAGAGGCATAGTAGGAGAAAAGGGCCACATGAAATTGAAGATTTGGTCGAGGACCAGAAGTTCTGTAATTAATTCCGATTGAGTATATGAAAGGAATTGGTCAGTACTACCTGAGTATTTATTGGTTTGAGCTCTACGTGAAGGGGTTCCAAAATTCAAGAGGTACTTGTATAAAAATGTGTGAAGATACCCTGTAATTAGGGGTTTAATGGATACTCTATTCTAAATAAGAAATCGATGTTAATTCATGTGGTTTTGTATACACTATGTGGAATTGATTAGATGCTTTCTATGTAGAAAAATTGACAGAGGTCAAAAGGATTGATTCTATTCGTTTACGCATATTGAACCTCTGGCTAAGGTCTGTGATCATCGTAATCTATTCTCCGATTGAGATCGACCGAGTCAATACATAATTGTTGGTTTATAATAGAGAAAAGGCATTTGTATTATATGCACTTACCTTAATTCAAGTTTTGGAAACACCATGTTAAAATGTTGGTGAACAGGGGTTAACATACGAAAATGCGAGAGAATGAAACAAAATTTAAGAGTTGGCAGAACCCTACGTCAAAGGGGAACCATGAGGTGGAACAGTAAAGGCAAGTTGGAGAAACCACGAGTGGTCTTCGCAAAGTTAAAAAGTGGTAAGCTGTAATTAAAAAAAAACACGATTCCACTGGATGAAGGATGCATGTCCTGGAGTGGTTTAATAAAACCACTTTTATCGCGTTTTACTAGAGCGTTAATGCTTGGCCTTGGAAAAAATGAGAAAATCATTTATATTTGTTGGATCATCCAAACCAATGCGAAAACTCATCAACCGTCAGATGAGAAGGGGGAGTTAACCACTGGGCCCTAGTTCATCACGTAGATTTTGAGGGATAACCTCCACGCATCTTAGTGGCATGATTATCGTCGGATGGGTGCATGATCGAGTTTTGGAGCCAAGAACAAATCTACCGTTGGATTGTGACTAAAGTTGTAGAGAGGTATATCATGAAGGTTGTGGCCTTGAAGTTTAATTTATGTTTGTCTTTGGCGTTTTAACAATAGACGAAGTATCATTTTATGTTGACTAGGTGTTTAAATAATTACCGAGAACATTACATGAATTGGCTATCGAAGTATAGAGGTACACATATGGGCCTGGGGGCTTTAACATTTGTTATTCTGTGGATATGCATATGAATGGAGGCCAAAACTTATGTTAATGAAATATTAAGTGGTAGTGCCGAGGGTCCTTATTGTATGGGTCAACCCATAGACCTTGAGTAGATATCACCCGTGCTCTGACATAGTTGTTGGACCTTTATAAAATATGGGTTTTAGTAAAATGGAATATTATATGCATTGAGGTGTTTTATAACCTTTGAAGAAAAAGTGAATTAGTTTTCGCACAGTATTGAAACTTCCAATTGAGATTATTGTGAGTTCCCAGATTGTGGATTTGTTTGGGACAAATTTTGGGAATGAAATTTATATGCAGAGGGAATTGATAATGTGGGTTAGTAAGGAGGCATGCCATCATGTGGTATCAGAGATGGAATAGCTCTTTTGAAGATTAATTTTAGAATACATGCTTGATAGAGGTAGTGAGGAATTTTTGAAGTTCTAAATCTATTTCAGAGTGACTGCAGATTTGAGGAGGTGTGCAGTGAAGATACATAGAGTTGCAATGAACAGAGAGTTGTAGAAGAACAAGATCATGCAGGGATATTGTAGGAAAAATAGCTTTAAACTTTGATTTGAGATTATGATTGCATAGTTATGGTTGCAGAAGGTGCAGACAGAGTTTTGATGGTGATGACAGTGAACCTGGTATTCAACTAAAGGTTGGATAGGGAGAAATTTTCAGCATACAGAGATGCAGTGCAAGTGAAAGAAGAAGCAATATTATATAGAATCTTGAAGGTGAGTTGATGAGCACTATTTAACTCTGGTTTGAAGAATTTTTTGCAGAATGCAGACTACAGACAATTGAGGAGAATGTCAGTAAAAGCAGATCACAGCTTTGAGAGAAGTGATGAAAGAGTCTAGCAGAGGATTATAAAGTGAAGAAGAAAGTGTGGTAGAGCCTGGAAAATTCCCAACAGAGGTTGGATGAAAGAAGAATGGATGTGTTCTTGAAAATTTGCAGAGTTAAGCCTAGAGAGAGAACTAGAGAGTGCTCAGAAGGGTCCAACAGATATGGGACCAATACTTTCCAGAAGCCCAGATCTAGAGGAAAGGATTGGTGAGGTAAGTTGTAGCAAGAAATCTTGTTGTTGCAGAGGCTTGGTGCAGCTAATGAGTGAGGAACTCATGCAGGAGAAAATTGCCACTGATAGCCATAGTAGAGATTGCAGAGGTTCTGAGAGAGGCCACAATATAAGAGTGAGGGAAGATGCCAAAGAAAATGGCATGAAGAAGAAACTCAATGATGAAGAATATTGGAAAGAGGTAGATGAGATCATAGAGCAGTTTAATAAACTGGAGAAGATGATAGAGGAAAGCCAGAGATTTGGTTGGCTCACGATGAAGAAAGTAATGTGGCATGGGCTACAGGTGAAGAGAGCGCAGATGATAAATGCTCAGCTGAAGGAGGAATTACTCAGAATCATTGAGTATTTGGAGAAGGACTTAAAGACTTAAAATTCAAGTGAGACCAAGGGGTCAATTGACTTTACTTCTAATGATTCTTGTATGTTTTCAGAAAATATGAGGAAGCTTGAACAGAGGAGGAGTGTACAGTTAGAGTGTGCAGAACTTAGGACAGTTGAGTTGAGTAGAGAAGTTTTTGTTTGTGGAGCAAAAAAGAGTACAAATGAACAAGGGAGATCTTCAGGAGACCTTATGAACTATGGGGGAAGTTTGAGAAAAAAAGAAGACTGTATTGCTAAGGAGGAGATCATTGAGGATTTCCTGAGTTATTGGAAAATTCCAAATCAACTAGATGAGGTAGAACCTTGTAATTTTGTGACTGATAATTGTGAGGTGATTATAGGTTCTACAGAGGAAGAGGGAATCAAAGTTCTTGAGTCAAGGGTGGAATTTGAAGATTCCACATGTAGATCTGATCAAAGGGGAGTGCTTGAGAAAGCAACCAAGACTGAAAGGTCTTGTAGTTTCAAAACTGAAGAGTTGTGTATGTTTGCAGGTATATCAGAGGGAGATTACCAAGCTTTAAAGTTTGTTGATGAGGAGGATGAAAAATATTGTGAAGCTTTCACAAGTATGAAGAAGTATTTCTTAGAAGATGAATACTCTGGAGAAGAACGCCATGTTGGAGAATGTCCCTTGAATGAAGGAAGCAATGATGTGTTTATGATTGAAGTTGTTGCAGCACAAGAAGAAATTCTTGTGGATGAAAAAAGAGAGGATCAGTTTGAAGAACTGATAGGTGGAACACCAGTTGAGGCTACTAAAGATCCTAGTATACAAACTGAAGGTTTGTGTATGAATGCAGGAAATGTAAGTGATGATGAATTTCTTAAAGAATGAAAAACAGAAATTGCGTTGTTGGAATATTTGTTGGAGAATGCAGAGTATGAAAGAGAGATTATAGAAGGTAGAGTTCACAACAGTGAACAGGAAACCATCATGGAGGCGGATGGTGTGAAGGAAAGACTTGTTGATAGTCTTGAGAATTCTTCAGAGAATTATTTGGAAGGTTTGGATCAGCATACTGATGTGCTGATAGCGAAGGAAAATCTAGGATAGCATACTGAAATGCTGGTAGAAGAAAAGGCGTTGAGGCCTTATGATTTTTGTTTTAACAATTGTTTTTTGTATGAAGATTTTGTTGATGATGAAGATAATTTGACACCATTGGGCAGTTAATTGTATGATAAGGAAGAAGATTATGTGGAAAGGTTTAATCCATGGAATGAAGAGATTAAGTTACTGGCGACTATGCTGGATAAACAAGATGCAAGGCAGGAAGAAGAACCTCAATTTCAAAATTGGGGACTACAGAATGTGAAGGTGCACAAGAATGATGCCAAGGAATATTTTCTGAGTCTTTGAAAGGACTTAGGACTGCAAAAATAAGAATTTGGGACTGGATCATCAATTGAGGCCATTGGGTCTTGTGATTTTGAAGCTGACAATTTGACTGTGGTTACAGGTATGGCAGAAGACAATCCATCAATTAGAGTTGTCTTGAATGAAGATAGGTTGTTGAAGGAAGATGAGGAAATCATGCCTCATGTAAAAGAACTAGTTATTACTGATAATGACAAGGATGAACTAATTTTCCAAATGGACAAAGAGAAGATTGGAAGGCAGATTTTTGGGACTGCTACAATGGTGGAAAATCATAATTTTATTCTCACAGAATATGAAGACACGATACTTGAAGAACTTGATTTGATTTCCAGAATCAATCGAGAAGATGAAATACAATTACTGAAGATTTTCAAAGGAGAAGAAGAAGAATATGCTAAATTCAAATTGCAGCATACTGATGATAAGAGACAAGTAGAAGATGAATGGTTGAATTGTTTGCTGAAAACATTCAGAGAAGAGAAGGAAATTTTAGAGAAACAATTTGAAGTGTTGCCAGAGGAGGAAGAGACACAAATATTTTGTAGTTTTTATGTTTGTCTTATGATTGCAGGTACTGATGGAAGGAATAAGAGATGTTTAGTCTAGGAGAAGAAAAGAAATGATGACAGTGACTGGAAATTTAAATACTAGTCCAGAGAGTTGCTAAAGTTAGAGAATGAAGAAATTGTCATGGAAAAAAATCAAGAAGTGTTTTACTATTGCAGAAAACGAGAGGGTATTGATGATTGGGTGGCAGTTAGAGTGGGGGCTAGAGCAACTGCAGGATTTCAGAAAGTAAGAACTGAAAAAGTAAAATTTCAACAAGTCAAAGCTCAACAATTAAGAGAAAGAGCCAGAGAAAAATCAGCAGTAAGAGTTCAGCAATTAAGAACTCATCAAGCAAAAGTAGAAGTATAAGTTTAGCAATCAAGAGGAAGTAGTAATCAGCAGTCAGAAGATAAATTAGATCAAGAAATTGAATTGATAAGAAATATAATGGAGAAGGTGCCTCAGAAAGGGACAACAGCAAGAAAGTAGAGGAGCGGCAACAAGAAAAAGACAGTCATAGACTGTGAAAGCTTGGCAAGTGGAAAGATGTAGCATAAAGTATGGAAGCCTGGAGAAGTGCAGAAAAAGAATACTGCAACAGATGAAAAGTTGCAGAACAAAGTGTGGGATCCAAGGGGACAAGACTGAAGGCCCATGATCAGGAGATCATGATTAAATTTAACCTGGGGAGTTTGATGCAGGGGCATTATGCAAAAGAAAATTCCATATGTTTTATTAGACTTAGGGGTTTTTGAGTTTTCAAAAGAGTTAGGCTTATGTAATGAATTTATTAGGTTTTAATTCATTTTGATTAAATGTAGAGAAAATTGTAACTTCCCTCGAATGATTAGAGGATAGGAGAAGTCGATTAGAATATGAAGAGTCAGTTCAGAGTAGTTAGGGAGTTCGGCTAAATTTAGGATTTGAGGAGTTTTGCTGAATCATTGAAGGAACTGGATCGATTCATGATCAATTGTATAAGTGTAAGCCTCTAAGTCATTAATGGCAGACCTAGAGATCGGGAGAGGCATAGTAGGAGAAAAGGGCCACATGAAATTGAAGCTCTGGTCGAGGACCAGAAGTTCTGTAAGTAATTTTGATGGAGTATATGAAAGGAATTGGTCAGTACTACCTGAGTATTAATTAGTTTGAGCTCTGCGTGAAGGGGTTTCAAAATTCAAGAGGTACTTGTATAAAAATGCGTGAAGATACCTTGTAATTGGGGGTTTAATGGATACTCTGTTCTAAATAAGAAATCGACGTTAATTCATGTGGTTTTTCATACACTGCGTAGAATTGATTAGATTTTTTCTATGTAGAAAACTCAACAGAGGTCAAAAGGATTTATTATGTTCATTTACGCATATTGAACCTCTGGTTAAGGTCTATGAGCATCATAATCTGTTCTTTGATTGAGATTGACCGAGTCAATCCATAATTGTTGGTTTATAATAGAGAAAAGGCGTTTGTATTATATGCGCTTACCTTAATTCAAGTTTTGGAAACACCGTGTTAAAATGTTGGTGAACAGGGGTCAACATATGAAAAGGCAAGAGAATGAAACAACATTGAAGAGTTGGCAGAACCCTGAGTTAAAGGGGAACTGTGAGGTGGAACAGTAAAGGAGGGTTGGAGAAGCCAAGAGTGGTCTTTGCAAAGTTAAAAAGCAGTAAGCTGTAATTGAAAAAAAAACACGATTCCATTGGATGAAGGATGTGTGTCCTAGAGCGGTTTAATAAAACCACTTTTATCACATTTTACAGGAGCGTTAATGCTCCACCTTTGAAAAAACGCAAAACTCGTTTATATTCGTTGGATCATCCAAACCAATACGCTAACTCATCAACCATCGGATGAGAATGGGGAGTTAACCACTGGGCCCCAGTTAATCACGTAGATTCTGAGCAATAACCTCCACACATCTTAGTAGCACGATTATCGTCGGATGGGTGCATGATTAAGTTTTGGAGCGCGAGAACACATCCACCGTTGGATCGTGACTAAAGTTGCAGAGAGGTATGTCATGAAGGCCGTGGCCCCGAGGTTTAATGTATGTTTGTCTTTGGCATTTTAACCATAGGCAGAGTATCGTTTTGTGTTGATTGGGTGTTTAAATAATCACTAAAAACATTACATGAATTGGTTGTCGAAGAATAAAGGTGCACATGTGTGCCTGGGGGATTTAACATTTTTTATCATGTGGATATGCATATGGATGGAGGCCGAAACTTATGTTAATGAAATATTAAGTGATAGTGCCGAGGGTCCTTATTGTATAGGACCCATAGACCTTGAGTAGATATCACCCACGCTCTAACATAGTTGTTAGACCTTTATGAAATATGGGTTTTAGTAAAATGGCATATTATATGCATTGAGGGGTTTTATAACCTTTAAAGAAAAAGTGAATTAGTTTCCACACAATATTGAAACTGCCAATTGAGATTATTGTGAGTTCCCAAACTGTGGATTTGTTTGGGACAAATTTTGGGAATGAAATTTATATGCACAAGGAATTGATAATGTGGGTTAGTAAGGAGACATGCCATCACTTTTCCTACACCTGCCTGAGTTGGGCACCCGACTCACCCGACTCGTGAGGCACTAGCTCGTGGGCCTAACACTAGGGGCCTCATCAAGACCTTTTATGATTTCGATATCAGTCATATCCATCACCTGTACACACCATGGACAGGTCATATGCATCACCTGGACACATAATGGACAAGTCACACTATAGACAATTTTCTTTTGAGACTAATTATATTTTCTATTGTTTTTTTTTCTATCAGGAGGGGAACTGGTAACGAGAAAATACAATCATAACTTCCACACAAGATCACATCGTGCTGCTGCCAATGAAACCCTTCCTAGCTAGCATCATCCCCCGCTGAAAATACACAGCAAGATTCACAAGCTTACACCTGACGGGCACCCACAGGGTTTGAACCGGTGACCTTTAAAAACGAGTCCCTTAATAGAACACTTAATCACCAACAAGCCGCCACCCCGTGGGTTTATATTTTATATTTTTATATATGTAAGTTTTTCAATTTAAAATGGACACATGTCAGCTCTATGTTGAGCACCTACAAAATTACACATTTGCTTTATAATGGGATATATAATGCATCTATCAACCAAATCAAAGATTACCATAGATAATATCAATATCTGACATGAGAGGGAGAGCATAACCAAAATGAACCCTTTGAAGGGAAAAAAGAAATACTTTCAAACCAACAAAACCAACATCTCTAGACCTATATCGAGATAATGGCCCATCTAGTCTTGCACAAACCTATACAAAAAAAGTGAAATCATAAACCATAGTCATAAAAAAATGAGATGAGGGGGTCACAATCAGAGTCTACCACTCCAATTGGAGGACTTGGATTAGTCTATCATCTGTCTACTATTTGGGGATACTAATATGGTGTTCGATCCTTGCCAAAATATGGTTCATCATGTCCATTTTGTTGTCATAATATTTTAGGTGACATACATATGATCCAAGGATTATGGTGAGTCCATCCTTGACTCTTCACGATCCAAGATAATACATCCCAACATGAACATCATTTATTAGTATAAGTCTACTATCAACATATAGTGATTAGCTCTTCCTCACATGTGTCCTATGTCAAGGATATATCATATCCACTCTACCATCACTTTGGAATCTAATAGAAAGGTTTTTTGGTAAGAGGTTTCACCTTCAGTATGAGTTAAATCTTGCACATGAACTACGATTTTCTATCTATATTTGGTTGCAAAACCTTTTATATAGTGATGTAGATTGGTATTCCCTCTACGAAACTACTCCTTGTAGTAAGCTACCCGTCTCCTCTTGTTGGGTTCTCTCTCTAGGCATGGTGCACATAGACCATACAACCTGGGATGCAGAATACAATCTATAGAGGATAAATAGAGACTCTCTCACCCAACCGCACCTCACCTTGGTCAAGCCAAAAAGTGATAGAGAAATGGCTCAAAATTCCACCAGTAATGTACCCTATCCAACTCAACAAACAATCAACCATGACACTTCAAGACTCCACATCCTCCTAATCCCTTTACTCTATTCAACTTCAACCATACAAAGCGCTTCCATAATAACTGAATTGATACTAAACCAAGTTTTGAAATAAAGAATAAACCAACCATCCACACCATGTTGACATATAAGATTCGACCGACCAAAACTTAAATAAATCCACAATATCTTATGTCGCTGCCTACTCATGAGATTCTTAGACCAATGGCACTTCTAGCAGGAAAAGACCCAAACTCAATAGCAAAAGAACCCTAGAAAATTCCAATGTGAGAAATGGAAAAAATCATACCCACACTAGACACCTCTACACACCTGTTGGACTAGTCAAGTACTAAGGTCCCCTAAGAAATCCCTTACCTCTCCATGCCCAAACCGGTAAATAACAAACATTAAATTTCAAATTCTAGACCATCAACAAAGTGCAAGCAATAGGGTATGTGGAGCCCACAAATATTGTTAAATAGTCAAAATAGTAAACATACCCAAAGTAGTAACACCAAGGTAGATATTTTATTTGTATGGAGAGTAGAAAATTTCCTCCTTTATTTCGTCACATGAACAACGAAAATCAATATAAATTCCAAATTCGTTGTCTAAATGCCTAGAAATCTACATTCAGGCCTCGGAAGTGGTGGATCTTACACTCAACCCACCAACTAGAATTGAAATCCACAACCAATGATACAATCAACTCACCCATGGCCTAACAACCACAATTTTAAAGACTATCTTTTGCACTTCCAATCTCATCACCTCATCCCCTTATCACTTATAACCTCGTGCCTCGCTTATGATTGAGAGTCTTAAATTTTAAACCCAGCCAACATCCTCTCATTTTGGATTTTCGAGCCCCATAAGTGAATTCACATAGCTATGAAGGTCATTATGGCCACTCTCCCCATCACACGCACAATAATGTTATCCATTTCATTACTACCGCATCCCCTCATTAGTTTTCGTAAGTATGATTGACACCTTCATTATACGCTTTGCACCTTCCAGGGGCACATTTCCACATTCCTGGCCTATTGGTTGTGTGAGGGGACACATTACTCACCCCATCCACGAAAATGGATGCTTTTACTATTCATAATTCCACTTTAAAATTATGAATGCCAAATGTATTTGCACCTTAGTTATATGGTGTATATTATCAGGGCGCATTGTCACGTATGCCGCCTATTAGTTGAGTGAGTGGTGGGAGGCCCCTCTACACATTAATCATCCCATCCAGAAAAATGATGTTCTTATTATTGCGTCGAGAGGCGCTCTAGAGCTAGTATATGGTACAACCCTGTATAGGGTACATGTGTAGATGTAATGTGAGAAATTTCATGTAAACATTTGACATGTGCGATTATAGGGCACATGTGTAGATGTAATGTGAGAAATGTAACGTAAGAAATGTAATGTAAGTAAACATTTGAAATCTCATAGTATATTTACGAACACTTAAAAAAGAGGTATGATAAATAAAAAATATATATAAATAAACAAGATGTATGGTAAATAAAAAATAAAACATATTTTTATACTTACTACAGAGGTCTGGTAAATAAATAAAAATATAAATAAACTGGAGGTATGGTAAATAAATAAAACCTCTTTACAGGAGTTGGCTTTAGCGAGACATTTGGTGCCTAAATCCCGAAAAACAATTTGAGGTTGAATATTGATTTCTGTTATTGAAATTATTTTTTTACTGTATATATGGATTCACCACCCTAAAGAACCCTTAGGGAACTTCGATTGTAGAGGAAAAAAATCCACCAACAAAACCTTCAAAAAGTCACACTAAAGATAACTCGCTCGTTTTATTCTTACTCGAGAGGTATGGTAAATAATTAGAAATATAACTATACTAGAGGTATGATAAATAAATAAAATCTATTTTTATATTTAGTCCATAAACATATTTATATATAGGAAAAGTAAAAGAGGTATGGTAAATACATAACTAGCAATCGCACCATATGTTGCAAAGGAAACACCGTAAGATAGCATAAAAAAAACTAGCAATAAAAAATTAAAGTCTAGGGTTATTTTAATTTGAAAGCTAGCATAGGAAAGACTACTAGATAAAAAATTAAAGACTAGGTTATTCTAATTTGAACTTAGGACAACATAGGAAAGAGTAGAAAATCAAAATTAATGATTTTTTACTTCTTTTAATTCAAATTTTGATCTTGAGTAGGAAATGATTTTTTTGTTATTCTAAGTTGAATTTATAACAACATCGGAAGGAGTAAAAATCAAAATTAATGATTTTTTACTTCTTTTAATTCGAATTTTGATGTTGAGTAGGAAAATATTGAAATTAGACTTTTGATCCTGAGATGTGATTGTGAGATTTGTTCCTTAGAGTGGACCAAGGTCATTTGGAAACGAAAATAATAAAATTCAATTTTTAATTTCCAAACATTTTTGGTATACCTTCCAAAATATTTTATGCTAACACACCTGTCATTCATCTAGTGAATAACATGTCCATTAGTGTCCCAAGAATCCTAAGTGTTGTCTATGGATTATAAAGTTTTCATATGAGAATGTTATGCCCCTTAGAAGTTAACCTATGCTTTGACCACCACTTTACAAAGAGGTTGCAAATAATTCCCATTAGTTATACATGTGTTCCCATTACATACACATTTGTTGCTAGTCACTTGTACTAGTCTAGTCTTTCAAGAGCAATCTAAAGAGTCTAAAATATTTACTATAATTAAAATTCATGTCACTAAATTACACATACCCTTAGAATGTTAAACAACTATTAACACATGTTGTACTAGTGCCATGGAAAACAAGGGTTTTCATTTCTATTGTATTGATGTACTATTGCATAGATAAATAAACTTGAAAAGACCCTAATCTTAACAAATATCAACATATATGAAGTATTAACCCTCAACAATTAAATCCCTTCAATATTTTATTTATGTACTATTGCATAAATAAAGAAAAGAAAAGAAAATAACATAATCAAATGAATGAAATAAAAGATCATCTAACAATCACTCAAATTACAATTATTTATAAAAAAAATAATAAAAACTAAAATATAACCTTAAATATAAAAGTCATATCTAAAAATACATAATGATAATATAATATTAATTTCATTTAAACTTACACTTGAATACTATCAAATACCTCTATAACTTTAAAGCAAGTGTCTTTAATAATATCAACTCCATCCATATAAAAATGCACAAGTGATAATATGGAAACCATGTAGCAACTATTCTGTGATATAATTAAGAAGATAATAAATCCTTTTATAAAATTGCATTTTATTCAAAAAATAAATAAATTAAATAATAAAAATAAGAATAGTGTTATTTATAATTTATTATTACATAATTAAATATATTTAAATTAAATAAAAGATTATATAACAATCACTCAAATTACAATGATTTATAAAGAAATAGTGATAAAAATTAGAATATAACCTTAAATATAAAAAGTCGTATCTAAAAATACACAATGAAAATATAATATTAATTTCATTTAAACTTACACTTGAATACTATCAAATATTTCTGTAACGTTAAAGCAGGTGTCATTAATAATATCAATACTATCTATCTAAAAATAGGCAAATAATGATATGAAAATCATGTAACAACCATTTAATGATATAATAAATCTTTTTATAAAATTATATTTTATTTTAAAAATAAAAAAAATTTAAATAATAAAATAAAAATAATGTTAATTATAATGTATTATTACATAATTAAAAATATTTAAATTAATTATGTATTGAATTCAAATTAAAATGATATCTTGAGCAGAACTTCTTTCAAATTATTTAAGCTTATTTAGGTTTTTAATTATAATGTTATTCCAAATTTATTTCAATTTATTTTTCATTATTTAGTTTTCTAATCATATTCTTATGCATTACGTACCCAAAAAAATCATTTTTTTCACACTATAATCAAAGCTTAAATTCATTTTTAATGTAAGACACTAAAACACCACGAAAGTTTCACCTTTAAAATCTCAACTATATACATTCATTCTGTTTTGAAGATGCTACTTGTAGCTTCGTTATGCTAACATTTTATAAAATCTTTAACCAATTACCTTTATACAATTACCTCTGTAAATATTAATGTAAGACACTGAAACACAAGAAAAGTTTCACCTTTAAAAACTCAACTGTATACATTCGTTTTGTTTTGAAAATGCGACTTGCAGCTTCGTTATGCTCATATTTTATAAAATCTTTAACCGATTACCTTTATCCAATTACATCGGTAAATATTAATGTAAGACACTAAAAGTTTCACCTTTAAAAACTCAACTATTCTTTTTTGAAAATGCGACTTGTAACTTAGCTATGCTAGCGTTTTATAAACTCTTTAGCCAATTACCTTTATCTGGAATATCTATTTGGTGCTCTTCAATTCACTTGCATCATTTATACGTTATCTTTATTTTTGCACCGAGAAGAGCACCAAAAGCATACATTAACACCAGATGTATTCTTCTTTCGGGTTACTGAGTAGCCACATTTTGCTAGCTTGTAGGAGTAGCTTTACCCATGATATGCATGCGGCATCACTTCAGCCAAAGAGCTTTGCTTGTTGGCCAGAGTTCTGCATATTTTACTTCTGAATCATAGTATCATTTATGTGGTATCACTTCCGCCAAAGCGCTAATCGGCCAAAGTCTGCATCTTTTATTTTTGAACCATCGATGATTTTTTATCTTAAACAAAGCCGCATATCTATGCATGCGGCATCACTTAAGCCAAGGAGCTACTCGGCCAGAGTCTCTCGATCTCTTACTTCTAAACCGTCGATGATTTTTTATCATAAACAGAGCCGACTTTCCAATTTGCAGGCAGCGAACTCACTGGCTTGCGAACACCAAAGATCACAGAAAATTGCATTAAAATTCATAAATCGACTTAATTTTAATAGCCCCTCTCAGAAAATCATCAATCACAGGCCTGGTAAAGTGATCTCCTCCAAAAAAATCAGCAATCACGGGTCTGGTGAAGCAATCTCACCGCTCCAAATTTTAGCACCCCCAGCAGCCTATTCTCACAACAACAACACTGAATGAAGAATTACTGAATTAAATCAGAAGATATAAGGGGCTACTAAACAAGGAGAGGGGCTCACAATACCTCAAAATAAACTGTGAGCAGTAAAGAACCAAAATCATTACAAACTAAAAACATCAGCAATCACGAGCTTGGTGAAGCAATCTCACAGCTCCAAATTTTAGCACCCCCACGCAGCCTCTTCTAACAACAACAACACTGAATGAAGAATTAATGAATTAAATCGGGAGGTATAAGGGGCTACTAAAAGAGGGGAGGGGAGGAGCTCACAATGCATCGAAATAAACTGAGTAAAGAAACAAAATCATTACAAACTAAAAACAATCATTTCCGGAGGCTAGACTAATTTATAAATTTGAGTGCACAGTACATACCAGATTCATCTGCGTGCCTGTAGGACACTAGTCTAGAACCAAAATCATTACAAACTAAAAACAATCGTTTCTAGAGGCTACACTAATTTAGAAATTTGAGTGCATAGTGCACACCAGATTCATCCACCATCGTAGAACGGGCATGATAAAGCAGATCAGAGATCAAAACTAAGTCCACTGGTCCTCTCACAGTGAAATATGCGAGCAATCTTTCACTGTTAGTGATATAGTACACATGGTACATAGGAAAGTTGTTTTCAAATAAAGACGCGAATTTTATATAACCAATTTCCAACCGAAGGTTCTTCACATTATCAAGATTTAATGGTAGGAATTGCTTTAATCGTCTAACATATTATATCAATGACCCAGTATAGTACATGTGGTACATAGGAAAGTTGTTTTCAAATAAATATGCCTTACGACGTAAAAATATATTCATGGTGAATAAAAGATGTATAGTAAATCAATATAAATATAAATATAAATAAACTAGACTTATGGTAAAAAATAAAAACTCTTTTATAATGTTTCTATTAATATATTATAATATTAATCTAATTATTAATTATAATCTTCATATTAATATATGATAATATTAATATTATTAAATTTAATAAACTTAAATGTAAAAGTAAAAGTAATGTTTAACATTTAACATTTTAAATTTAATCTAATTAACTTAATGTCTTCTCCAATGAAAAACCAATTACGTCGCTAAATATATAAATTTAACACAAATTAGGTGTCTAATTGTATTTGTGAGAAAGCATATATGTGACAATGCATGTGACAGTGTGAAGAGTGAAATAATATTTTTGGGCTCCGTGCTAAGTGGAAAAGAGTGAAATAATATTTTTGGGCTCTGTGCTAAGTGGAAAATAATATTTGTGGTAAAGGATTTCATACTACCAAATAGATTTTTAAGTTTGATTTTGTATTCTCTTTCTTTTCTTCCTTATTATTTTTACTTTTTATCTACTTCCACTCCATGGATGTCATCATGTGTAATGAGTCAATCATACCACCAAATTAGAATGATTTAATTTGAGGGTTCCCCAAACACCACCAAATTTGAATGATTTCAATTCTCTAGGTTGCAAGAAACACCACAAAATTAAAATGATTCCTTGCACAGCTTTGAAACAAAGTGATTTCAAGAATCTACTTCTAAATTTGTTTAAAACTAGCCTAATCCATATTAACTCAAGATCTATCAAGCACCTAGAGCCATCAAATATTTCTAGGTGCAAAAGTTTGATAAAGTTTTGTACTAAAAAAAAGGTTTGCACTTCTAGAGATTTGATTCCTCTCCTAACTTGATAGATCGAAAGTTAAAATATATCTAAACTAATTTATAATTCTACTTGAAAATTACTAATGCCAAATATATTTCCATCACAAAAAAAATATGAACTTGCCTCACTTCAAATCCACAAAAGTTTTACCTCAGATTCGTAGAAGTTTTGGGACATAGAAAAAGTGATTTTACAAATTTTTAATGATAAAATTAATGTTCAAATTTACTTGACAAATTCCCAGATCATGTTGTCTCGAGATGGAAATAACATTGCTTATTTTATTCACATCCTGCACCAACAGGACGCACAGGCCCGCAAGGAAAACTTCGTTATATCGAGAAGTATTCAAAATGCAAAATAGGGTGCCAACAGCCCCCCAACACACAGCCGAAATCATCAGTTCTAGCAGGAGGTTGATGATCTTCGACACCTCTTATCAATGTGAGGTGTTGCCAATCTACGAAAATGTAACTTGATCCATAAGCTAGATAAAGTATATTTTTATATTTTAGAAAATTTTAAACATATTATCTTCGTAGTACAGAAAGAAAGTCAACATACATTTTTAACAGAAAGATCAACTCATATGCACAGCTGCTAAGTACCTGGTATTTTTCTTACTTTTCAGTTTGCTATGTGTTTGTCGATACTTTATCACTAATTTCATATCCACAACTTCTGGTTTGGTCTTGTTTTCTGAATAAGAAAATGTCATTTGTATACGTTCAACACAACTCTTTTTAACTTCTACTAGGCTTGGAACATTAATTTTAGAATAGTTATTTTTAAAATAAAAAGTTATAATATATATTTATTATTAAATATAAAAATAATAAGATCAATATAAGCATAGATTATAAACATAGTTCTTTTTACTTTGTAGATGTAAAATAGAATACTTCGTTTTATTTTCTCATCTCACTTCAATTTTAATTAGTTTTTCATATGTATATATTCATTTATAATAATGAAGATCTAACAAAATAATATTGAAAGGAAATGTTAACTAATTTAAAATATAAAAATATTTAAGTTCACTAGCTTCATGGGATTTATATATCATTCACTCAGTTTCTCGTTCAATAAATTTAGATACCATTTTGATAACACTAATGTTATTTTTTTCCATTTCTGAGATATATTAACAAACACACATTTAAAAAACTAGAAAAGAAGTTAATTGTTTTTATGAATAACACTCGTATATGATACTCATAGTATCTTTCATCATCGCAAACGTTTCCTTGAAATGAAAATTAGTCTTTCATATGAAATGAAAGTTATTTAAAACAATGATTTCAAAAGTTCAATAGTATTATTAGTTTTTAATTTATTTTTTCTTAGAATCATCAATGTTAAATAATATTATTACTTTTTAATTTATTTTTTCTTAGAATCGTCCACTCTAATGAATTGGTAATCAAACTTAAATGGCAAAAAGACAACAAATTAAAACATGTAATTATGAATTTAATATATTTGTTTTAATTATAATGTTCATTTGATTAATGAATATGAAACAGTGATTACAATCTAATATTTTCTAATTTTTTATATGAGCTTAGATTCTATTATTTTTAAATTCCTCTCTAACCCACCTTCTTATTAGTTGGGACATGGAATGAATCATGGGAAAACTCTTAGACTAAATTCTCTAACGAGGCGACTTCACCAATTTGTCTTCATGGCTCATTTGTGTACGTAAATAAAATTACAAAAATAAGATCAATATAACGAAAAATATACTAAAGAATGAGAATCATGAAGTTCCCTAAAAATTGAAATATACATTTTGGGTTACCCACTTTTATGACTCTACCATATTGGAAAAATTAGAACTTAAACATTAGATTACATAATTGCATTCTCAAAATCCTCTCACCAAAGATAAATCCTTAATATTTAAGTGTTTCCCTCCCCTCTCGCACATTCCCTTGATATTTCTAATTTCAAGGGATGCTCGACATCATGATGAATACTTTTGATAGTATCACCAAGGTAACTAAAAATTGAGTGTTTGAGAAGTTATCGTGCAACTAGAAATTTTAGGTTGAGGAACAAATTTTTGTAGTGTCAGATATCATATGGCTAGGTTGAGGAACAAATTTTTCTAGTCTCGGATATCATATGATCAATTTGTGATTGATGAACTTCGGATATTGTGGGACCTAATCTATGTGGGGTGGTTAAAGTTGATTCGAGTTTGGAAGGAAATGATGGTATTTGTGAATGGATATTAATTTTGGAAATTTCTTGTGTTCTTTATCATTATATAGTGACTCTTTATTTAGTGTTAAAATGATTGATATTTGGATTTTACCATGCAAACAATAGGAGAAATTCCACAATGAAAGTCAATTATATTTGTATTGGGTTTGGTATAACAACTGTCACGGATAAAAAGGAGATTTTCTAAAATGATATTTTAAAATGATATAATCTAATAAGATTATATTAATGAAAAGTAATTATTATAAACTAAATATCTAAATTATCTATTTCATATATATAGAGAGAATATTTAGGTATTTATAATTGAAAAAGATTAAGGATTAACTATAGTAAATTTATGATTCATATCAAAATTTATATGACCATAGATCAAACACAATATTTATAACTAATGTTTATTTTAATCAATTCAAATAAATTTTGTTTTTCAAAATAGTGTCATGCAAGCACAAGTAATTTCACGATCATTTAAAAAGGAAAACAAATAAAACAACTAACAACAATTATTCAAATTTAATTAAATAAATTCAACAAATAGTACCAAAAACACATTTGCAAGATGAAGCAACTAATGACTCCAAAATGTAAAGTCTTACAATGGTGCTATAAGAATTCTTCAAAAATTCGAAACCTTTTCAAAGGCCTAAGGAGCTCCATTAAATAATAATACAAATGGCTCAAATAAGGTTTTATTACATTATGTTTGAACAACAAGTATTTGTAAAACAACAAAAATACTTTAAAAATATAAGACACCATTAAGGTCTTGCAGAAGTTTGACCAAGTTATTTTGATTTTTCTTTGATTGAGGAGTTAGAAGCTTGCATATGTTATTTCCAAATTTGAACTTCCTCCATCTTTGTCACCAAATTAGGAGCTTTTAGATGCAATATGACCTGATAATTTATTATTTTGGTTCAAATAACATACATCTCCTTGGTCAACAATGAATAAATTTGTATGGTACAATAGCTTTCTGGTTTGAAAGTGAAATAATCCACAGTTTCGAAGCTAGCCTTTCATAGTTGATGGATCAACTCTTTGAATGATTGTATTTATTTTCATACCTTCAGAATAAAATCCACAACTCCATGGGGAGGAAATTAAGCATATAAATTTTCTTGACTGCATCAATTGTTGAATTGATTTTGGAAGAGGATGATTGTTAGGTTCCCTAACTAAGTCTTTACAAAGTTGTAGATTTCACTTCTAACCTTTTAAAGAAACTTATACTTTTAATTCATCTACTTTTAAGACATGAGGAATATATCAAGAAGTTGTTTTAATCCTATTTTTCCATGTTGATAGCTCCATTAGATTCTCCCCTGCTTGATTAATTTTGATTTGCCACTTGAAATAACGATGAAGAAATTATTAATCAGATCTTGTCATTGAATCAGACTTATAACTTTTCATAAAATTTCTTTTGCCTATTGCAAGTGGTCCTTGCCTTTAATAGCCAACATTTTGAATTGATTTATATCAATTTTGATCCTCTTTCTTCTTATCATAATTGGTAAATAGAATCTAAACCTTAGTGACTTATATTTTCTGGAACTACTCCAAGACATTCATTTGTTGTAGGTTTTTCTTTTTCTCATCTAAGATATTTAATTCACCTATTCCTCAAAGTGGTTTTCTAGTCATTTGTGCTTCAATTTCAATGATTCTTTTAATTCTTTGAATAATAATTTCTATTAAACTACTCACTAACTAGATGTTAACATTACTAAAGGATCCCATTGAATTAGCCAATTATCCTACTAACTGCTCATTTCTCTACCTGGATCCATCAAAAATTATCCTTTGTTGAGCTAGATACTCGCTCGTCTACTCAATTCTTTTTCTTTTGCCCCTTCATTTCACAAAGGACCTTTTCTTGATACTAAAAAATTAGTTAGTAGGAGGAATTTCCTCCTCTTCAATTGGTGAAAAGTCATCAAAATAAAGAACCTTTGAGGAAGTTACACCATGCTTAGACCATATATGACTTTTAAAAACAACTTTCAAAGCAACCAAAGTGCTTACTTCCCCAGCTTGAGTCACTTTAATAGGAGATTATAGGCCTTTAAATGCTATCTCTGAGCCATCTTGTGTAGTATTTGATGATTTCTTTCCTTTTCTCTTAACCAACTCCTTATGTAATTTTTCAAAAATATTTCATTCTTCTTACATATATCTTTCCCCTTTTTCTGAAGTAATAAAATCAATCAAATCAATCCTTGATTGCATCACTTGAGAATCATGACAAAGTGATTTATTTTGAATTTTATAGGATTTTCTATATTTTAGGAGGAATGGTGGGAGATATTAATGTAGCTATTTTTTTCATTCCATTATTTTCGTAGATTATATGTGGAAATTAACTTCTCCTTGTATTTTGAAAGTTTTGGAATAAAATGTGGAGATATATAGGAAGTCGATGAAATTTCTGTAGACCTATTAATAACTCTAAGCTCCCTTGAGAACATGATCATGAATTGACTCTTCATGGGTATAATTATTTTTCTCATTTAGCGTACAATGTTCTCACACTATCTTCTTTGGGTCATGCTTTTCAATTCAATGTAAGAAAATTTGGTCTTTTCCAATGCTTCACATTCTGGCTTGGCCTCAGGCATGTTGGATAATTAGTAACTTCCAATTTGGATGTGATATGAATTAGATAATTATCTTGTTTGTCATCCATATCGATGCATTTTGAGTGGAAAAAGTGGAGGAATCATCTCACAAGATCATTTTTTCCAGCGGGACCCAGTTTGGCAAAACTTGGTCTCAAAACCTTATGGGAGCATTTGAGGTATCAAATGATGTTTTTTGGGGGTAAAAAATTTCCACTTTAATGTTGCACTTTTTCATGCTATTCTACACTCATATATATTTCCAACAATGTAATAAGTGCACCAATGAGATTATGTATGAAAACATTATGCCACTTAGAAGTTGACCTTCATGTTTTCACACCTATCATTGAGGAGTATGTCGTGTCATCCCCCACTATTCATGGAAACTTGGCTAGCCACATGTTTGTGATCTAAATGAATCTAGAAGCGTCTATTTTGTAACTCTAGTTAAGAGTTGATGTAGTCAAAATTAACCACTAGTAGGCTATCGGGTTGTGTTATAATCGAGCCACTAAGAGGAAGAGGAATTTGATTCTTTCAAGAGAATTTGGTTCCATAGTTGAGAAAATATAGCCAGGAGATATAGGAGGTAGATCAAACATAGAGTATCCATGAACTATAATAGCCCATGAGCCATAGGAATTACTTATTTGTACCTACAATCATATTTCCAGAGAGAGAAAGAGAGTGAAGTGACCTCACATTCGAGTTGGGTTTTCTATCGAAAGTGTTTCCCAGATTTCATATCTTGTGTCTTATGTGCGTGTAAGATTACTTTTTCGTTCTCTACTTTTCTAGATAATTTAATTCACATGCATGCACTAATTACGGTTAAATCTACAAATCTTAAAGGTTAATAAAATTGTAATACTGTAGAATCTTATATTTTTAATATAATATTATCAGCTATGTTGTGTTGAACTGTCCAGTGGAATATCCACAACACTTTATGGATCATGATAGGGAAACTAAGTCAAGTTTTGTTGGATTTAGCTTGAAAGTATTTGGCTACACCTATGGTGACCATTTGATATGCTATCTCTCTATATTACAACGAATTAGGGATAAGTCTAGGAAAGTCATGAGGATAAGCTATGAAAATATAAACTCTAATATATGAAAATGTTTCCTCAATATACCATCTCCAATTCCATTGATTCCATATAAGGATTCTTCATTTATTCTAGTGAGTTAGACACCAAATAATGTTTCATGAAGGGGAATTGATACATGCTGAAAAATCACATAGTTTTAGTCATTGACATTTTCCTCTCAGAGTTTAGAGTGGTATTTATGGATTGGTTGAGGATTTCTACTTTTCCATTCCCAAATCATTTGAGGAAAAGGTTTGTAGAAGCATATGGAATCCATTATATATGTTGAAAAATAAAATGGAGGGGTAGTCCTATATACTCTTTACTTAATAAAGGTATCAATTCATTTTTAGAGATTATCCAAGAAAATAGTGTCCCAATTAAAGACATACCATTGAGATCCCTATGTATAACAAGGGCTCAATCCATATTCAAATGGTTGGGACCCATTTATCAAAATGTTCTTATGCTTTTGAGATATCTTGGGTTCCATCATTGAACCCACTATCATTTTTAGTTTCCAAGTAAAAAACATGTGAAGGAAACAACTTCTATTAGCAGCATCCTTTAACAATTGAAAAACAAAACATAGTGTATTTGGAAAGTTTTGAGAAAATAAAAAATCATGAAATCTCAATAATGTAGAGAAAATATAGGTTTATTGGTGGAAGACTTCATTTATTTTAGGAAAATGTGGAAAAGGTAGTAAGTTACTCATTAAGATCTTTCAAATTTAAAACCTTATTAGTCTTTAAATTGGGATCTTACGATAAATTAAAAATTTGTTCACCTTAATCATTGTATCGTTGGGTATTGAATGTGATTCACTTTATCAAGAAAAAAAAAACATTTGACCCAACATGACATTGAATTTTTGACATGGAGGTCCACACATATACCATTTCTAAGGAGGATGCATGGGGCACACATGTGACATATACATTAGATTTGGATGGCTAGGCCACTTGATTATTAGAGGATACGATGATCGAAGGAATGTTGTGTATGTAAATGTTTTTGTTCTAATGGGAGGTGAACAGATACATATACTTATATCTATGTTCTTATGGGAGGATAAATTCATTCAACAGAACTATTTATCATATCATTGGAGACATGAGGGTTGTAACTACTTACATGCTATGTTTTTATGGGTAGTGATCCAATGGAGGAAAACTTTTCCATTATGTGACACAAATTTTTTTATCTCATATTATATTCCTTTACTGGATCACTTAGGTTGAGATGATTATATCAGGATAGAAATGTAACTGATGGGTGTTCAACCAATAGACATGAATCAATCAATGGTAAATCATTGAAAACATAAAAATCTATTACTTGAAAAATATGCGTATCAGATCACTTGGAGTTGGGATGCTTGAAACCTTATTTACACACATCTTATGGGCTTTGATCTTGTACATGAAATTTTTTTATGTTACATTATGAATGATCAAAAAAAAATTAATTGTTATTGGCATTGGAATTATTAGGAGAATCATCACAATATCGATACTCAATATTTACATATTTACAAATAAATTTTAAGAGACATACACAAAAGGATATTCACATGGGAACTTTTTAAAATAAAGGGTCACTATTATTTATATTTATAGAGGGGAAATAAGGAGGGTTGTTGTTCTATCACAATATGCACTTATTATTTCAAGGACTAACTCTTATGTGTTCTATTCTAAATTTAATCGTACATTATCATTTAGGATTAAAAATAATTTTTCATTGACATTGCATATATGTATTTTTCTACTCATCAATTCAAATTTTATAATATACCCATTTAAGAAAGGTTATAATAGTTTCATTCTTTCATTTAGGATAAATGCTTATAACTGCTAGCTTGATAGGTGCATCTCACAACTATGATGATCACACACATCTTGCAACACTCACACACAAATAAGCATGGTAACTAGTCCAAAAGATGAGTTGGTCTCCCATACCAAATAGTGTGAGTTATGATTTCGGCCTCATAATAGAGAGAACCACTAGCCATTACTAGGACATTTTTCCTAATAAACAATTTTTGGCATTACAAGGTAGGACACTAAATTGGATGGAAAGTAACACCCCATATTCATAACTTTCTAATATTTCTAGAGATGAAATTATTTCTCAATAGACATATACCCCTATGATTTTTTATATCATACTAAAAGGAAAAATATCCATGAATATATTCCCACTCGACATGGAACACTTTGGTTTATCCCCTAAAGATTGATTATGTTTCATACCATGTAATGAAGTAATATAATTTAGACATATCTTTCATGCTTACACAAACTAGATTGGAAACATTATTATCTTATCATCAAATGAATCATTCGAAGAATAGGTGTGCACAACGGATCAACTTATTGGAATTGATGGTTAATAAGGCCCCGGAATAATAATCATTGTCAGATGAATCTTCCCTAGAAGTTCATGTTGAAGTTGATATAGCAGAAGAAGAGAAAACTAAAGGGTTAAATATGTTTCTATGGGATTAGGTAATGTACACAAATACAAAAACAATTGAAGAAATTTTAGTTAGGGAAAAATAGGTATAGAAAAACCCAGGAGAATAAAATTTCCATCGTAAAGGGTGAAAACTAGATAATCATCCAAACACTAAAGGAAATTCCTTGCTCAGATAGGTTCTTCCTCCTAAAATTATTTTCAATATTGTTAAGCATGCTACCATGAAAAATGACACTTCCCCAAAAAATTCTAAGTAACCATAACCCTTGCAATTCCAACATGGAATTTACCTCATCTCGAAGTAATCATCCTTCAACCTCAACTTATGGAAATTAAATAGAATACAATTTTTGGACATATGAAAGGGATATCGAGATTATGGAAAAGGAGGCACTGAGTATGAAACAAGGAGGGTGTAAATAACACTTTCCATGCATGTGTTAATTCACTTGTGGAATTTTTTAGCCGATATTGAGAGGGAGGTTACTTGGATCACAATCTAGACCGAGGTTTTCTATAAGAAAATAACCAAAACGGGGGCAAGTAGACCTAGAAAAAATTTCAGACTGAAGTGTGACTCCACACCTTGGCCTGTTAAGTCAAGGAAAAAATATTTTCCATATCAGTTAAAGAGTTTAACTTTAGCAAATTGTAATTTTAGTGGGTAGGTTAGATTAGAGAATCACCGCTTCATAAGTTTGAAATGTAGATCACCATGCAGCTAAATGGGGAAGCTAAAATCAATATGAATTTTCATTTCCCATCTCAGGAAATTAAGGCAAAGCTTCCTTACTATGCCTTTGGGACACAAGTATTGTGGTGTTTGGCATCCTCATTTGGGTTCTGTATGATGTCAATTTCTTTTATAATAAATTCAGGGCACCTCCTTCCCTCTGATGTGTATTTTGGGGGTAGTTGGTTTTACGATTTTAATGTTTATCTTCGATAAGTTTTGAAATGGTGAAGGGTACAAATATTGAGGGGACTTTTTCCCTGTGATACTTCAGTGGTGTGTGTATGAACTAGGTATGGTTACTATTATTTCCATCTAGAATTTTATCGGGGTTCTTTTGTTCTTGGGTGTTGGTGCTTCCAAGTTAGTGCCAATGATTTAACCCAGACTCGAGGTCAGTAGTTATGGTTTGTGAGATTCCTACATCGATAGTGGTACATGTTATTGTGGGAATCCCAAGTTTTTAGCTAGATCACTAGCTCTCAAGCCTCTATGTGGGTTGGTCATGGTTTTTTCTTTTATCTCAATTCCTTATTCTATTGAAAGCATGATTTAGTTGGTGGTTGTGTGATATTGTTGTTGCTTGAGGTCGAGGAGTTAACAAAGGGAAAATTCTTGAAGTTACAACAATTGATGTTTACCTCACTAGAAAGGATGCCTCAATGGTGGAATTACAGGCCACTTAACGAGTATATTTTGGTCATTCAAAGGTGAGGTTCATTTAGTTAGGAGAGACTCTATATATCCAATGAATTTTGTATTTTTATAGCTCAAACCCAGGTGTTTTCATTGCCATCCCTAGATAAAGAGAACAAGTGAGGAGAGGGGTTGCTTATTATGAGGATCTCACCCATAGAAGAAATAACCATCTACATCACAGAGTAGCAAGGTTTGGAACCAGATATAGGGAGTAGATCTTGATGAACATGTAGGAATAATTTCCCTAGTTTGAAGAGGAAGCCTCTTCCCACAAAACTTCCTTCTCAGATTCAATGTGTTGGTGAAGGGGACATAAATGATCCCTGATACGAGACATATGTGAGGAATATTTAAACAATATATGAAGAGAGTATATTTATATTAATAGATGAATTTCCTCATTAGACGTACTCTTTTGGATCAACATGAGACCCATATGGACCAGTTACATTCCTTGGATCATGATGCAAGAGCAAAACCACCCCAAGTCAAAATTGAATTCTTGAAACTTCCAGAAGGAGGAAGCATGAGATTTTGTCACGTTTGGTTGAGTTTGTTAATTGCTTTGGTTATTTTGAGCATTTTTGAGCGAAGTTATGGATTTTTTCAGATCTCACTTGATCTGATCCATATTGTATCATTCTATTTAAATTGAAGTGAGTGCTCAGAGTCGGGGAGGAGGCAATGTAAATCTGGGATAATATGCATGTAGGCCACAAAGGTTGTAGCTCTGTGGTCAAATTCGATTTATATGTAATTGTGTAATTTTAGAATTGATTGAATTAGATTATGGATTTTAGCATTGTGAGAACTTATGTGTAATTCGAGTTGAATGAGATTACTTATTTTTGTGAACGACATGGTTCATGCATTATTCATATTTGTTTAACTAGGAATCGCAATGGTTTATGAGAATATTAGGTGGAGGCTTACATCAAACACTCGGTCGACCAACTATGTCTAAGAATATCTTAGAAGTTTTATGACGTAGAAACCTTGGCTCATAAACCACAGGTACCAGGAGCAGAACGTGAAGTGAGATTTGTGACGGACAGAACTATGCATATAGAACTTCATATGTTTTGGTTGGAACCATGAGTCAAAAACATGGCGGAATTGTTCTTAGGAACCATACGATGTGGAACCCGCGCTCATGTAGAACCACGAGTCAAAGATGCAGTGGAAGCGTGGGGGAAATTTGTATTTTGGAAGCCACACTCGAGAGGAACTTTGAATCAGAGGTAGGAGCGGAACCATCAAATGGTGGTTTTCACATGGAGTAGAAATGGTTGAAATATTTTTTGAAGGGATATGAAATAACATGGAGGCACCACGTTGCAAGCCAAAACCACTCGTTTCGCACGTTAAAAAGTGGTAGAGTATCGTACTCTTCAGAGTGCGATAGCCTTCATATCAATGAGCATATGTAGATCACTAATGAAAGGTGTGCAGGGTATATATTGTGTGAACCTGCAACATTTTATCGGTGGTTATTCTTCATGAAATATTTCTAGAATAGAGACTATGTAATGCAGGGTATATATTGTGTGAACCTGCAACATTTTATCGGTGGTTATTCTTCATGAAATATTTCCAGAATAGAGACTATGTAATTTAATTAACCCTGTAAACTATGTGTGGATTCCGACAGTAATGGGTATTCAGGGATATCAAACTGGTATCCGGTTCAAGGTCCTGAATTTTATTGAAGACAAGGTTTTTGTCTTCATCAAGTGGTATTAGAGTAGGGAAATAATTTCCTGCGAGAAAGAGATTGCATGCAAGGAAGAAGAGGTACAGTTATGTTAAAGATTTGTAAAGCTTGTGGTTTTTATATTTTGTGACGGTAGTAGGAGAGGAAGGCGATAATATTGCATCAACCTAGAGCCAGGAGTGCTCAAATAGTTCGAGAGAAGAGAGAACCAGAGATATGCCGAAAGACTGAGCTCAAAGGAGAGAAGCTTGGTGAGGTATATGGTAGCAGGGAGGACTTGCTATTGGAGAGGTTTTGTTGCAGCTCACAAAAGGAAATTCCACAGAGGATGTAGGTAGAATTTCTCAAGAATGTTGTTACGGGAAGATCATAAAGGGAAATTCCACAGAGGATGTGGGTAGAATTACTAAGGAAGAAAACTTGGTACTAATAGCAGGAAGAAGATCTGTTACAGAGATCAAGAAGGCATATGACTACAAGGTCATAAATATTTTGTACCTCGGGATTCTGATGCAGGAGAAAAACCACCCCAGGTCAAAATTGAATTCTGAAACCTTCCAGAAGGAGGAAGTGTGAGATTTGCTCACGTTTGGTTGAGTTTGTTAATTGTTTTGGTTATTTTGAGTGATTGTGAGCGAAGTTAGGGATTTGATCGAATCTCATTTGATCTGATCCATATTGTATCGTTATATTTAAATTGAAGTGAGTGCTTAGAGTCAGGGAGGAGGTAATGTAAATCTGGGCAAATGTGCGTGTAGACCACAAAGTTTGTAGCTGTCTGGTCAGATTCGATTTATATGTAATTGTGTAATTTTAGAATTGATTGAATTAGATTATGGATTTTAGCGTTGTGAGAACTTATGTGTAATTCGAGTTGAATGAGATTACTTTTTTTTGTGAAAAACCTAGTTCATGCATTATTCGTATATATTTGACTAGGAATCACAATAATTTATGAGCACATCACGCGGAGGCCTACATCGAACACTCGGTCGGTCAACTGTGTGTGAGAATATCTCATAAGTTGTATGACGTAGAAACCTTGGCTCATAAACCATAGGTACTAGGATCATAACGTGAAGTGAGATTTGTGACAAACAAAACTATGCATCTGGAACTTCATATGTTTAGGTTGGAACTGTGGGTCAAAGATGTGGCGGAATTGTGCATTGGAACCATGCGATTTGGAACCTGCACTCATGTAGAACCATGAGTGGAAGTTGCAATGGAAGCATGGTGGAACTTTGTGCTTTGGAAGCCGCATTCGAGAGTAAATTCAAGTTGAAGGTAGGAGTGGAACCGTCAAATGGTTTCACAACATAAATGGTGGGTTTTGCATGGAGTAGAAATGGTATGTAGTATTTTTTGAATGGATTCAAAATAACATGGAGGTGCCACGTTGCAAGCCCAAACCACCTGTTTCATATGTTAACAAGTGGTGGAGTATCGTACTCTTCAGAATGTGATAACTGTCATATCGATGAGCGTATGTAGATCACCGATGAAAGGTGTGCGGGGTATATATTGTGTGGACCTGCAGCGTTTTGTCGGTGGTTATTATTCCGACAATATTTCTGGACTGGAGACTGTGTAAATTAATTAACCATAAATGATGTGTGGATTCCGACAGTAATGGGTATTCAGGGATATCAAAATGGTATCTGGTTTGAGGGCCTGAATTTTATTGAAGACAACGTTTTTGTATTCATCAGATCACATACATGGACACTTGAAATATTATGATAGTAGGTTGGAGGAGATATACCACAAGTTGGTGAGCATTGAGCAACATCTCAAAATCCCTCTAGCGATTTATAGACCTCTCGTAGACCCAAAAATTCCTATCCCAATTGTATCCTTTGATTTTCATCCTCTTACTTGAATGTGTTATGGTTATACTTTATCATTTTATACTTGTAGTTGATTTTGTGCATGGGTGATTATGCCACTATCCCATAACATGTTTTTTCGATGTTTGTTCGGTAAGTTTCGTATTATCTCTTTTGTACCTTCTAAGGGTAATTTCCATGTTATGGTTTGGTTTTCCCTATGAGATATCATTATGACTTATTGTAATCCTTTATATAATGTCATGTTTTATAATTTAATAGGATTCACTCCAAAAAAAAAATAACACTTCATATTTAAATAAAATTAATAAAAATATAAAAACTTAATACATAAATTTAAAAAATAATATAAATGGGATATATGTGTGTGTGTGTGTGTGTGTGTGTGTGTGTGTGGAGAGAGAGAGAGAGAGAGAGAGAGAGAGAGAGAGAGAGAGAGAGAGAGAGAGAGATGCACTTTCGATCCACAAAGCACCTAAAATCAAATCTCTCAAAACGTAAATCTATTTTTCATTGTAAGCTATTTGGATGCTCACTGACACTTGGTAGGTCCAAAATAAAAATAAATCTATACTAAGTCCTTATAACATTATTTATATTACTTTTAAATTTAACATTAATTATTTTTAATTCTGTTAATATTTAAAGAATACATATAACTTGATACGTATGGGTTTGATATTTTTCTTTAATATATTTTATACAATTTTTAAATTTAATTTTAATATGATATGGATAGTATGAATTATTTTTATATATTTAGAAAATCATAAATATAATTATGCGATTCTTAGATATTTATTAATTAAATTTGAATATGAAAATTTGAAATAATTGGATAATAATCATTATTTCAATTTTAATTTTTAATTTTTTTAATATATTATATATATATTTCACCACTTTATATATAGAAATACTTTTATTTCTAATTTTATTAAAATATTAATAGTATGTAAACCAATATACATACATATATAATATTTTTATTTAGCAAATTTTATATATATTTTTTTTTATTTTAAATTTGTAATGGCAACTTGGTCGCTTGGATACATTCAAGCATCCAAAGTCATTTCAATAACTTCATAATCATATTCCACATCTGTAAGAGGGGATTCCTATATTGGATCAATCTATGGAATCTTCTTTTGAAGCACTTTCTCTCCCACATGAAGCTACATCCACGAATTAAACTTTCAGTAATGTGATTGACATAATTGGAAGACGAAGTATTGATTCAGCCCTAAATCATTCAACTGAGTAGCCTGGGCCATCTTAGAAAGGTCCTCCAAATTTTTTGACAAAGACAATTCAAAATTTTCATCCAAATGATTTTGGAAAGACAAGAACAAGAAGTTCCTCCAGGAAAAATGGAGGTGATGTTGATGATTTTGATTCACCTATTGATACGGATGTTTCTTATAGTTTTGAACTAAACATGTCTATATATCTTGAACCGAATTCCTTCAAAGAAGTCACTTCTCAGGATGAGTGGAAAGAAGCGTTGAAGAAGGAATATGATTCCTTGATAAACAATGGCACTTGGAAGTTGGTTGATCCTCCATTAGGAGACAAACCAATTGGTTGCAAGTGGGTCTACAATAACAAGCATAAATCTGATGTCTCACTTGAAGAGCACAAAGCTAAGATTGTGGAAAAAGGTTTTGCACAGAAATAAGGGGTCGATTATGACGAGACCTTTTCCCCCATAAAAAAATGGGATACCATCCAGGCACTCTTTTCCTTGGCAACTCAAAATGGTTAGAAATTCCATAAAATGAATGTAAAAACTGCTTTCTTGAATGGAGAATTAAAATATATATTTTTTATGTCCGAGCAAGAAGGATTTTTTATGAAGGGATAAGAACACAAAGTATGCAAACTTGTAAAATATGTGTATCGACTGAAGCAAGAACCACAAGCCTGGTATAAGAATTTAACTGAGAATCTTCTGAAACCGAACTTCAAACATTATGATCTTGATGATGAAACTTCGTTTGTCAAAATTTTTTGAAACATAGTTGTATATCATGTGGTTTATGTATATGATCTTTTGATGACACATGATAATCACATTTACATTGCATCCAGAAAGAAGGAATTGAGGAAAGGATTTGAAATGATTGACTTGTGATATGTTCACTACTATCTTGGTATTGAAGTAACTCAACATCCTAATTTTATATTCCTCTCTTAGAAGAGGTACGTTGGAGATATATTGAACACATTTGGCATGGATGAGTGTGATCCTTTGAATACTCCAATGGAACAAAACTTGAAGCTCACGTCTATTGAAGGAAAATAATTTCAGATGAAACAAAGTATAGATAGCTTATAGTGAATCAACTACCTGACTACTACCAGATCAAACATTTCATTTTTTGTTGGTATCCTTTGTAGGTTTATGCAAAAACATTGTGAGGGAAATTGATCTGTTGCAAAAAGAGTTATAAAGTAATTTAAAGGTACTCAAGACTTTCGACTCAAGTATAAAAAGTTGGGTGACTTAAGCTTGATTGGATACTATTATTCAGACTTTAATGGAGACAAATAAACTGGGGTATCTACTTCATGTTATACTATGAGTCTTGGATCAGGAGTTGTCCCATGGAGATCACACAAATAATCAGTTCCAAAAAATTCCACAAATGAGGCAAATATGTTGCAGCAGCTAAAGAAACAAATGAAATTGTCTGGCTTGGGAAAATTCTTGAAGATTTGCAGGAGAAACAAGTTCATTAAACTTCTCTTATGATAAACAACACTCACACTCCTGCAATAAATCCGGCCAAAAACCCAAATTTTCATGATCGAATGAAGCACATCAATACAAAATACCATATAATTTGACATCACATTGAGGGAAAGACAATCCATCTACACCATTGTTCCACAAATGATAAGATTTAAGACATCTTCACCAAAGTGCTTGGAAGAGAAAATTTTGAAAGATTTATAACAATTCTTCGACTCACCAACATCCCTTCAGATTAAGGGGGGGGAACGTTCACACCTAATCCTTGGTATTGGGTGAAAATGTAAAATAATTTAAATAGAAAATAAGGAGATTTGGAATATGAAGAGACACTGGGAGATGAATCCCAGGAGTCTCTCCCTCCATTTATATATTTGTTTGCACCCTTAATGCAAAACAAAATTCCGTTTGTGGAGTTACCTCCTCGCGTCACAATATATATATATTAAAATTTAATTTAATCTAATATGCATATTATGATTTATTTTAAATGCATGTAATTGTATTAATAAAAAAATTTCAATACAAAAAATTGAATTCAATTTATTTATTATTATTATTGAGTGAAAATTATATATTCATTTTTTTGAGTGGATGTGGTTCCTCTTATTACTTCAAAACATAGGACATTATATTTTATTATAATTATTTTTGAAATTTAATGCTTCACTCCTGGATTTTTTCCTTTCAGTTTAATTTTATATCTTCCTCATGCAAAAATATTATTATATTTTTAACTATGTATCTACCAAGTGGTGAGAGTAATCAAATCTATAAAGATGCAAATGTTTCCCCAATTTTTTTTCTGTATCATTGCTTGATATATATATGTTGGTTTAAACCAACATTACTTATCACTACTCAAATATTCTTCAATAAGGCCAAATACTATTACAAATTTGACCATGTTAATAATTATTTATAACGAAATTATTTAAAATAGTTTTATCAACTTAAATTAACAGAACACATAATTAATTATCAACATTAAACTAATGATTCTCCTGAGATGTAGAACATTCTATAATAGGATATTTTTTTAAGGCACATATTTTGTAGATGTTATTGATTTTATGATAAGGGTAGTGTGGTCCCGTTGATGGCTCGAAATGTCCGCCTCAACGTTGGAGAAAACCACCCAGTTGGGACCTTAGAGAAGATAATTTTCTACTTAGGATTATGCCTCTGACTATAAATTAATGGGACCAGTTTCGCAATATATGAAATTATAAGAAATAATATAATGAAATTATAAATTTTTGATATAAGTAAAACTAAAATAATAATTAATAAACTTATATCTATCCCGGGAATGTTATTTATATATTTGTTTATAAAGATTTCATAACTCATGAAAATATAGATTAACCTGTAAATATGAATTTAAATCTACGAAAGCTAAGTAATTTAATTAAATATTTAATTAAATTAGATTATAAAAACGTCACATACATGAGATCTTGTTGTTCATTGATATATTTTAAAGAATTCAATCGAACATATCAATAATGATAATGAATGATTGTTAAAACACATATATAGTCAACAAAATCAAATATCCATTCAACTCTTAAATAATAGAATAACAAAAGGATGATAGTAATCGATATATCAATACTCTGCTCATGAGGAAAATGGTGGTGGTTCAACTATATATTAACAAAAAATTGAGCTACAATAGTGCAAGCTTAAGCCTTCATTTCAAAATTCATAACCCCTTCTCATGTGAAATGGAGGGGATTTATAGTTTCATTACACAATGTAAATATAGAAAATAACATAACAACTTCAAGTAGTATAGTGGTTGAACCCCACAATTGCTTCTTTTTGACACCCTTTTTCACTCCATCTCCTTCCACTTGATCTTCATAATATTATATTGGGTATAAAATTACAAGACTTATGATATGGATGGTAAAGAATTGTATTTTATTTCATTAAAGGATAATGTTATTTATTATTTATTATAATATTTACTTCATCTACTAAATTGCAGTGATCTCGCAGCTAAAGCATAATTATGTAGCTAAGTTTATGGTATGATAAGTTCCAAGTTGTCAATTGGAGAATGAAACACATTTGTAGGTGGAAATTGATGAACACAATGATTTACTCCTACTCTCATGAGCCATATTGATGAAAACAACATCCTAGAAAAGTCGTCAAAGGTAAAGTCAACATCTGTAGTCAGCAACATGGACGAGCAAGAAACATATTTTATGCCTTATGATTTGCTGCTATCATAGAAAATCAGGAGAGAATAGTGCAATGTTATATTTAAGATTTAATATTAGTTTTTGTTGATAGGTATTAGGAATATACCTCTGAACAATTAAATGCACAAGGGATTTATAAATATGCCCCTCTACATGGATGAACACAGACTCAATTTTTATGTTAATGATACTCTCTTCTATATAAGTGCATCTTGTTTTATCATTAAGTATTCAAATGTGTGGTTTAGTGCCTAGTTGAAAGCATCAGACCGTTATCTGATTCTCATAAAGGCCCCCCTTTAGAAAATAAGGTCTTTTCTTTATTAACAGTTCTTATTTTAGTTTATGTTTCTTGTATATTTTCGTCAATTTGATTGACTATTTGAGTTTTGATTTCTTTTAGATATGAGTTTGAAATTGTTTTTCTAATCATTTTTATTTCAGATATTTCATATGCACATGGATAGAATACATTTTAACACTGTAATGAGATAGATAGGATTCTCCTTTGCGTAGTTAATATTCCTTTTGGAAGTAGTTCCATTTAAAGTGTGATTTTATAAGCAAGAGTGATTTCCATTTAAGCAAGTATGACTTTGATTTATGTAAGTGTGTGATTTTATAAGAAAGATTAATTTCCATTTAATCAAGTGTAATTTTCATTTATGCAAGTGTGGGATTTTACAAGTAACAGTGATTTCCATTTAAGAAAGCGTGATTTCCATTTATGCAAGTGTGTAATTTTATAAGAAAAATTTTTTTGTAAGAAAGTGAGTGAGTGATCTTATTTCAAGAAAAGTGTGAGTGTGATATTAGGAGTCAAGTGTGAGGTTTATTTCAAGAAAGGTGAGATCATTATTCTTATAGTTAATTTAATGTTGTATGAGTGATTAATTTACTTACATAGCTTTAAAGAAAACATGCGCATTTTGATAACTCAATTTAACTTAGAAATTGTGTGAGTGAAAAAGTCTCGTAGCACATAAAGTGCACATACATTTCGACAATTTACTATCTGAGGTTGATAATTAATGTAAGTATCTTAACATCAATTAAATTACCTGTTATTACCCAAAAAAAAAATTCAAAACATTGTATGTCAACTCTGTTCTTCATCACCATCTTAAATAGGTCTAAGAGTCATTTTTAGTTTGGTTAAGGGTAGGTCATAGTTTTTATAAGTTTAAAGGTCATCATTTAAGTTCAAATAACGTCCTTCAAGGTCCATTCCATGATCAAAGATTCATATTTTTCATTTAGGGGTCATTCCATTAAGTTTCAGGCTAAATTTCTGCAATTAGCCAAGAATCCTACGTTTCGTAGCACCGTTATTCAAAAAAAGAGTTTTGCGCTATGAAAGCGGTGCTACTTTCATAGCAGAAAGTGCGAAAAATGCACTGTGTGCATTACGAAAACGCAATTTCTTAACTGTCATGTCAAGAAAGCCAGAATTTATCAGAAATCCATTAAGAAATTATAGGGTAAGAGTATGGTCATTCAGTTAGACATAAGATTCAAAGTACTTACCCATTTCACATCCATCATCATCATGATAGCGGCATCATTCAACTGTAAAATGGGATTTCAGATTTGAAAATCTTGCCTAATTCAGTCATTCTAGTTTTAGTTTTCCTCCACTCAACTCTTTAAGCTGTAAAACATTAGAGTTAAGCATGTGTTTGTTTTATACCAACGCTATCTTCACTATAATCGAGCGAGGTTGTTCATACATAATCAAGTGAGGTTGTTTTATTGATTCCAGGGAGCTGACAGGTTTTTAAAAAAGGAAGAATGGCATAGGAGAAGAAGGTCCACAGAGGGGGACATTGTCTAAGATATGAGCCGAAGAATGTAAATGCTATTGTTGAGGATCAAACAGTGATGGAGGCCTTTAGAAAAGCTGGATGTTTCAGATTTTGTGAAAATCTATAGGGTTGCCACACTTAGGTGTCTAAAGATTTTTCCTTACACTTCAGTGGAACCAATACCAAAATTGAGATGTTAAATGTGCCAGACACACCTGAGATCATTGCTTCTGTGACAGAAATACCAAGGGGGCAGGAGAGTTGGTTTAAAGGTTTTAATTTTGACATGGAACGATGCAAGGAATTCATGAAACCTGAATATGTAGATATGGACCTAAACAACGCAATACCTATGGACTACATCAAAGATATACCTATGCCAAGCTAATCTTAAACATTCAAATATATATTACATGTGAAGGCAGGTACCATAAAGTTTATACTTATCATTTCAAGCTGTTGTTGCATTTCACAGGTAGGATATCATTAGACTTGCCCTTCTACTTACATAGGGGCCTTGCCAAAATGTCAGATAAAGTACAAGCCAAGTCTGATGGCTGTGAAACCTCTTTGTTTCACCATGGTTTCATAAATTTATTTCTTTTGAATGAGCTTGAGAAAATAAGTAGGGATTGGTATTCCTTTTTTTTTATGATGTTGAAAATGCAACAAGATGATGGAGCTTAGTGAAATGAAGTCGCCTTCACTAAGTGGGCCCGCAGGCTATTTTTGGCGCAAAGTCTATTTTTAGACTATGTCTATTTTTAGACATATGGAGCATGGTCTAGGAGTTGCAGTATTCTATTCTTGGATGATTGGTCGAGTTGGTAAAAATAGATGGACCTCTATTTTTAGACATACAGGTCGAAGTCTATTTTTAGACTGCCTGTCTAAAAATAGGTCAGTCAAATATTATTAGCCCTTAATAATATTTGGACTCTAAACTTCAGTCTATTCTCTTACAACACTTCAGTTGGAGCTACGGATGTGGCCCATGCACCTGACAGAAGGAATTATGCTATTCCTAGGGGTTTGGTGAGCTCATGCATGGTTGACTTCAGTTAGGAATTCAGTGGCAGAGTTTGGTGGAGTTGATGAGACAGTTGGTGGAGTTGTGTTCGGTTTAACTTAGTTGAACTAGTTGTGTTTAGTTTAACGAGCTAATACACTAGTAATGAGTGGAGTGAATTAAATATTATTTAATTCAATAATTATTAACTCATTATTCAACTCAAGAACACATCAGTTCACTACAGTGCATGGACAGTTCAGTGGAGACCAGTGGAAGAGGTAGATGAAAGGGTGAGTTTGCTATTAGTTGCGACAGCAGTTGTGCATGAGATTTGCACAACCATTGGAGGAAATTTCCCATGAGGATTGTGCAGTTGAAGCCAAGGAGATTCGAACTTGGATCTCTCATTGAACCAACTTGGATTGCGCAGTAGAGGCAGGCAATTAGTGGATGAGTTTTGAACCTGTGACTTGTTCAAAACTGAGCTAGTTTTTGTGTAACTTTTGGAGACAGTACTGAGTACTTGTGAGGAGTATTGTACTGAGATTGTTACATGTTCTCTTCTATTATGATATACAAAATAGCTGGGGGTTTTCAGCTATAAGCTTTCCCCATTACATATTCGGTTTATGTGCGCATGTGACTGTTTCTATTTTCGCAAGTTGATGATTAATTGTAGAAGAGGTTATGTGTTATACATGAATTCGAATTAATGTATGATCAGGATAATCTTAGTGGATAAATCTTCTTTATTCAAAAAATTTATACATGGTATCAGAGCGAATTGATCATCGGGATCTATTACAGTGATTACAATTTTATTTCGGTAGACAGAGTCTGTATCAGGCCAGGTAGCCTCCGGATCCATCCTTTCTCTGAAAGGTGATATATCCAGTAAATTCCCATACAGTAAATCTCTATGCTAGAAATAATTTGTTCTCACAGATCCAGAAGCAGTTGAGTTTTTGAGTTTGGAATTCGAATTTCGCAGCAGTTTGTTTTCTTGGTGTCGGAGTTGAAATGTCTTTCAACGGTTTGCGACTCGAATATGCTCTTGAAGGCAGTTCAAATTATGTTGCATGGAAATATTGGATGGAGGTAGTATTAGAAGATAATGGGCTGAAGGAGTTTGTAGATACGGATGTCCAAAAGCCTACTGATCCTGTTGAAGTTGAATCTTGGCAAAATAAGATGGCGAAATGTCGAAGGATTCTGTTGGAGGGCATAAAGGATCACATTGTATCCAGACTGCATGGAAAATCTTCTCCATATTTGATGTGGAAAGCATTGACAGATCTATTCCAGAGCAAGATCGACCAAAGGAAGCTGGCGCTCAAGGATAAACTTAGAAACATTAAGATGGAGAAAGGCGACAGTATCGCCAAGTACCTCACGAAGTTCACTCAATGCAGAGATGAGCTGGGAAGTGTGGGGGTGACTGTCGATGAAGAGGACATGGTAGACCTGGCTCTCCTTGGTCTTTCGAAGAGTTGGCATTCCTATCAGGACTCTATCAATGGTCGGGAGAAGTTGCCTGGATGGGAGCGACTTTGGGTGGATCTCATGTAAGAGGAGATAAGGAGGACTACCAGGGACAGATCTTCATCAAAGTTATCTGATGAAGAAAATTGCGCTTTGGCTGCCAAAGCAAAGAAGGGGAAGAGCAAGAAAGCTTCTTAGTCTGGTGCGAAAGGTAAGAAGCAAGAAATGTCCAAGGTGAAGTGTTTTCACTGTCACCAGCATGGACACTATGCCACAAATTGTCCACAGAAGAAGAAAAATAAGAAGGTTGCTGGATCTGCAGCGGGAGAGGGATTGGCCTCCCAGGTTTGAACTGGATTTTTCACTGATTGCATCCTTGGTCTCAAGTGTGATGGGATCAGTATGGTTCTTATACAGTGGTGCGTCATTTCACATGACCAGAGATCGAGATCCATTTTCAGATCTGGAGGAGAAAGATCTTGGAGTGCACATCGAGATGGGCGATGATGGTAGATATAGTGCGACTGGTATCGGTACCATTTCCTTTGAGAGGGAGTCTGGTAAACCCTTCATATTTAAGGAAGTTTTGCATGTTCCAGGATTGATGAAGAATATGATCTCTGTGGCGATGTTGGAAGACAAGGGGTATGATGTGGTCTTCAGCGAAGGAAAATCCTTCCTGCGCAGTAAGAAAACTGGAGAGACCTAGAAGATAGGGGTTCGAGTCAAGAACCTTTATCAGTTGCAAGTAGATGGCTGCGCAGCAATGGCATGCAAGGAAAGAGAAGTGGAGAGCCGAGATGATGATGGCGAGCTGTGGCACAGGAGATTGGGCCACCTTCACCATGGAGCTTTGAAGATACTGCAGCAGATTTCTACTGGGCTTCCTAAGGGCACTCTTGCGCAGTCAGATCAGTGCAAGAGGTGTACCTTGGGAAAGTATGTGAAAGCCACCTTTCACGAGAAGGATAGTCACACCACGACGATCCTTGAGAGAGTTCACACAGACGTGTGTGGTCCTTTCTCTGTAGCTTCGACAACAAAGCACAAGTACTATGTGATCTTTGTTGATGATTTCTCTCGGAAGTGCTGGATCTTCTTCATGCAGAAGAAGAGCGAGACATATTCAAAGTTCTGTGAATTCAAGGCGTTGGTTGAGAAGGAATCGGGGAAGCATGTGAAGGCTCTTAGGAGCGACAATGGTGGTGAATTCATCTCTGTTGAATTCAAGGACTTTTGCAGCGCAGAAGGGATTCGGAGAGAGCTCATCGCACCCCATAACCCACAGCAGAACGGGGTGGCTGAGCGGAAGAACAGAACGATCGTGGGTGCTGCACGGGCGATGTTGCATGATCGGGGCCTACCCCTTCACTTGTGGGCTGAGGCATGCAATACAGCAGTGTATGTGCAGAACCGTTGTCCTCACAAGGTTCTTGGCATGAGTACACCGGAGGAGGCTTATTCTGGCAAGAGGCCTGATATTTCCCATTTGTGGATTTTTGGTTCTCTTGTCTACATGCATGTGACGAAGGATGCGAGAAGGAAGCTGGATCCAACTGCTGAGGTTGGAATATTTGTGGGGTACACTGATACACCTCACAACTATCGGGTGTATTTTTTAGACAGTCGAAAGACTGTTGTGCGACGGGATATAAAATTTCAGGAGGAGAAAGCCATGCGGTGTTCGCTTGAGAGGGAGCTACACTTGCATGCAGATGAGGAGCTGTTAGTTCCTAAGGAGGAGCTTCCGGATGTGGATCAGCCACAAGAGGAAGTTCAGGAGGTGGAAGAAACCACCCATGCAGCGCCAACCATCAGAGGGCGCATGCGCACTACAGAAGCTGAGCGACTGGCTCGAGATGCAGATAAGGTTGTAGGACCACCTACAGCACAGCGCAGACAGAGACAGTCACCGGATCAGTACACTGGATACATGGCTCTTGTGAGTCAATGTGTTGTGACGGAGCCATCCTCTTTTGAGGAAGTTGTGGAGGAACCCGCATGGGTTGATGCCATGATCGAAGAATATGATTTGATCGTCAGGAACAGTGCATGGGAGATTGTCCCAAGACCAGTGGGGAAATCAGTGGTGGGTTCGCGATGGATCTACAAAGTGAAGCAGGTGGCTGACGGGAGTGTGGAGAAGTACAAGGCGAGATTTGTCGCCCGTGGCTTCTCACAGATCAAGGGGATCGATTATGAGGAGACCTTTGCACCTGTCGCAAGGTACTCTTCCATACGGATGATCCTAGCTCTCTCAGCGCAGATGGGATGGCACATCCATCAGATGGATGTGAAGACTGCGTTCCTCAACGGAGTCATTGAGGAGGAGGTGTACATAGAGCAGCCTGAAGGTTTCGAGATCTTCAGCAGTGAGTCGCATGTTTTCCGACTCAAGAGAGCACTGTACGGGCTGAAGCAAGCACCTCGTGCTTGGTACACACGAATAGACAGTTATTTCACCAGACTTGGATTCTCCAAGAGTGAGGCAGATCCTAACCTGCACCAGATTGTGGTGGAGGGGAAGTTGTTGATCATTGTACTGTATGTAGATGATCTGATTTTGACGGGTGATGAGATGTTGATACTTTCATGCAAGGAGGATCTTGCACGAGAGTTTGAGATGAAGGACCTAGGCCTCCTTCATTATTTCTTGGGATTGGAGATTTGGCAGCGCAGTGGAGGACTGTTTGTTTCTCAGGGTAAGTATGCCCGGAAGATACTGGAGAGGTTCAACATGCATCGCTGCAAGCCTGTTGACACTCATCTTCCTAGTGGTTGGATGAAGGAGGATGCTACTTTAGCGAAGGTAGTGGATGCCACTGTCTATCGACAGTTGGTGGGGTCGCTTATGTATCTGGTCAATACATGACCTGATATATGCTATGTTGTTAACCAGCTTTCGCAAGCTATGGTTAAGCCTACCAAGCTCTTCTGGAAGGCAGGCAAGCATGTATTGCATTATCTTAGTGGCACATCGGGATATGGTCTATTGGACAGACAAGAGGATGGAGCGAAGCTTTCCGGCTTCACGGATGCATATTGGGCAGGGAGCCCAATGGACCGGAAGAGCACATCTGGAGGTATTTTCAGCATTAGATTGACAGCAGTTTCCTGGTACAGCAGGAAGTAGAGATCCGTGGCACTCAGTTCAGTAGAGGCCGATTACATGGCAGCAAGCTTGGCTGCATGCGAGGCTATTTGGATGAGGAAGATCCTCGTCGGATTGTTCGGGTCACACTTGGAGCCTACTGTGATTTATTGTGATAACCAGAGTTGGATTAAACTCTCAACTAATCCAGTATTTCATGATAGATCCAAACACATCGACATCAGGTATCATCATATCAGAGATTGTGTGCAGCGGAGAATCATGTTACTTTCATATGTTCCCACGGAGGATCAGGATGCTGACATCTTGACGAAGGCGCTCACCAGGAGCAAGTTCGAATTCCACAGAGGCAGGATAGGGGTTACAGATAATCCATATCTTTTTGAGAGGGAGTGTTGAAAATGAAACAAGATGATGGAGCTTGGTGAAATGAAGTCGCCTTCACTAAGTGGGCCCGCAGGCTATTTTTGGCGCAAAGTCTATTTTTAGACTATGTCTATTTTTAGACATATGGAGCATGGTCTAGGAGTTGCAGTATGTTATTCTTGTATTATTGGTCAAGTTGGTAAAAATAGATGGACCTCTATTTTTAGACATACAGGTCGAAGTCTATTTTTAGACTGCCTTTTTAAAAATAGGTCAATCAAATATTATTAGCCCTTAATAATATTTGGACTCTAAACTTCAGTTTATTCTCTTACAACACTTCAGTTGGAGCTATGGATGTGGCCCATGCACTTGACAGAAGGAATTACACTATTCCTAGGGGTTTGGTGAGCTCATGCATGTTTTACTTCAATTATGACTTCAGTGGTAGAGTTTGGTGGAGTTGATGAGACAGTTGGTGGAGTTGTGTTCGGTTTAACTTAGTTGAACTAGTTGTGTTTAGTTTAATGAGCTAATACACTAGTAATGAGTGGAGTGAATTAAATATTATTTAATTCACTAATTATTAACTCATTATTCAACTCAAGAACACATCAGTTCACTACAGTGCATGGACAATTTAGTGGAGACCAGTGGAAGAGGTAGATGAAAGGGTGAGTTTGCTATTAGTTGCGACAGCAGTTGTGCATGAGATTTGCACAAGCATTGGAGGAGATTTCCCATGAGGATTGCGCAGTTGAAGCCAAGGAGATTCGAACTTGTATCTCTCATTACACCAACTTGGATTGCGTAGTAGAGGCAGGCAAATAGTGGATGAGTTTTGAACTCGTGACTTGTTCAAAACTGAGCTAGTTTGTGTGTAACTTTTGGAGACAGTACTGAGTACTTGTGAGGAGTATTGTAATGAGATTGTTACATGTTCTCTTCTATTATAATATAAAAAATAGCTGGGGGTTTTCAGCTATAAGCTTTCCCCATTACATATTGTGTTTATGTGCGCATGCGACTGTTTCTATTTCCGCAAGTTGATGATTAATTGTAGAAGAGGTTATGTGTTATACATGAATTCGAATTAATGTATGATCAGGATAATCTCAGTGGATAAATCTTCTTTATTCGGAAAATTTCTACATATGATTGGATTTGAAATGGAAACCCTAACCCCATCTAGACACCCTAAAACTAAAAAGACTCCTTCACCACCACCAGCAGAATCTAGTCAGCCTATGGTTGTAAGAGCAAAGAGGTTTGTAAAGTTGAAACCAAGAAAACAGGTTGAGGAGAGAGCAGAGAAGACACAGGTGCTTGTTGTAGAAACTCAATCACCTGCAAAACAAAGATTATGAAGGGAAAAGAAGCAAAAAAGAAACAAGTGGCTAGCAAGCAGGAAATTCAAAAAAAGACAAGAAGCCAAGAAAAAGAATCAAAGGGAAAAGTAGTTGTTTCAGGTATAGAGGATAGCCCAATGATGAAAGGAAAATTGGATGACATACTTCATCCAATTGATATAGAAGAATCACCCATTGTGCAAGCATATTTCATTGAAGTGGATGAACACAAACAGAAAAAAGTTAAATCAACTAAAAAGCTTGAATTTGAGGGTGAAAATGCAACATTTTTTTTCCAAGCAAGGAAAACTTTAACCAGGCATGCAAAGAAACTCCAAGAAGGCGGTAAATATGTCCAAGTAACTATTGAAGCAACCAGATTCCCTGAAGAGGTAGGTGATCTCTCATCACCAATAGTGGCATGTAACCAACAAGACAATGAAGGGAAAAGAACACACGACAGAGTGTCAACTGCTTGAATAAAGATAAAAGCTAGCAAAATAAGAGATTGAAATGATGACAAAGAGGGCCAGAAAGAACAACATTGAAAAAATAGATTTCAAGGGGATGAAAGCAGTATGGGAAGGCCAAATTGTTTCTAGGTCTGAAATTCCAAGTGTTGCAGAGCAGTTTTTCACATGGACAGTGCCAGCTATCAAAGAATCAATATTTATTAGAATAATTAATGCTCTTTTGAGAGCCATTAATAGAAAGATAAGAGGCCAAGTGGAGGATTTGGAGTTGCAATTGAAACTATCTCAGGATGGACCAAAAAACCAAGGTGCAGAGTGAAAAAGTCAAAGGAAAAATCAAATGGGTAATAAAGAATAAACTTCATGAAATGGTGCTTTAGTTCATATGGTTATTTATCTTGAAGAAACTAGTGAATTTCTTAAATTTTCAGAAAATTTTGGCTTAATTTTTTAAGAAAATCTGAAAACAACTACTCACTCAGCAGTTTTGTAGCGCAAATCGTGCAAAAAGGGTGAAATGCACTACGAAACTGCTGTAGCAGCGTTTTTCACCCTTTTCCTTAAATTTTTGAAGGGAATAATTGTATATCGTGGCTTGAAAATCCCAAGGAGGGTGTGTTAAGTGAATATGCACATAATACCAAAGGCAGGAAACCAAATTTTGAAGGCAAATTAGTTAATAGTCTGCGCTACGAAAAGCACTACGAAACTGTGTTGTTTTCGTAGCGCAGTTGTGTTTTGGCTATTTTGGGCAGTTCGATGATTATATTGTATAGCTGGCACTTATGGATGATTTTGAACACATTTTATTTCAATTCCTGACAGCAAATGGTTTCAAATTCATGGGTTCATGGTGGTTAAAGTGCCTCAAAAACATAAAGAAATCTAAGCCTAGAAAACAAAGAACAGTTTCCTAGTTTGTAGGAGATCATCATTGAGGACATTAAGTGCTAGAGCTTATCATTTGGATTCAACCATATGGGAATTTAGTTGGAAAATGATGTGATATAGCTTATATAAGGTTGTTATGATTAGAGTTAATGAGTTTGAGTCCTATTTGTAATAGGACTATTCTCTAGGTTTGCAGCCGTCATTTTGTAATAAATGCCATGTCTAATAATTGTTCAAGGTGTCTAAAAGTAAGAATTTGATGTATCTAGATCAGGATAATGTTATCCTATGCTGTAAATGATCTATAAAACATGAAGAAGTTGAAATGATAAGGGTTGGACATTTTTTAGAAAAAAGACTGTGTTTATTGTAAGTGACTGTTTTCAGCTTAATATAGAATTTTCTACTTAGCCAACTCAAGATTCATGAAGAGTTCTTGTATGTTCTTGTTCTGATGGCATATTTTCAATATCCTATTGCAGTGGTGTCTGATTTTGTTACTCAAAATTCATCATTGATGCTCTAACTTCCTTCATACACAAACTGACTATATCTTTTATTGTTTCACATGTGTATTCCCTGACTTGAACTCTGATATGCCTTGACTTCCATGCTAGGTATATTGTTTCATTTTGCTGAAGCTATTATGATTCCATAAGCACAATGTATACTTGCTAATGTGATTTACAACCATTTTATATCATTTATCTTCTTTTACCCCATATAGACTTAGCCATCTACATTTCTATAAAAAATCATAAACCCTTGAGAGAGCCCTCTGAGTTTGAGGAGTCTAAGCCTCAGCCAAAATATTGGTATGAAAAAATTACATGAGATTAACCTAATTGGGAGCCTATCAGGTCTGATTTTGTGATAAAATTTTGGTGTGTTTTCTTGGATTCTGAAGATTATACTTTCCCGAGATTTTGAAGCTGAACTTATGAAGGTAGCAGGAGCTTAGAAAGATTTTTGAGGCTGCATCTACCTTGGTGACTCCATTTAAATTTTATATGTTCAAATGTGGCTTCGAGAAGGAGATACACGAGGAGTAATCCTGACCCAGATCCACCTGCTATTGTGGACAATCCAAACACCATTTCAAGTGGTAGTTAAGGTATTTATGAAATATTAAGTACTCCATCTCATTCGAAATACTAGTCCTCTGAAATATAAAGAAGTCCTTAAGACAAAAAAATTGATGATAAAATTCATGAAGTCTTATTTAGATCAAAAATTCAAAAGGAGCTAACCTAAATTATATTAGACTTGCATAAGAGAGGAATAGATACATTAGCCCTAGTAACATAAGGAGACAAAGAAGAATTTTGGGAACCTGTTACTTTAGATTTGTTGTTGGAAAGATAGTCTTTAGATAAATTGAAAGAGCTTGATATTTTTCAAGTATTGTTGAAAAGTAAAGCTATTTTACCTCTTCCAAATTGGAGCTTAATTGTTAGTGGCTCACAAATACCAAATAGTCCTCCTCATAACAGTTTTTCATCCACTGTTTCTTCCATTCCTAAAATTACCACAATACCTCTAACCATGGCTGGAAATCCACCTGATGCACTTGCTAGATATGCCCCTCTTGTCCTTCCTACTATCATACATGAACTCCCTAGTAAATATGCTACTAGAATCAAAACTTGGGGAAGTGATGAAGACATTACAACAGAGGATCATGCGGATCCATTTAATGATTTGATAGACAGGTAAGAGGTTGATCATGAAGATGTTAAGTTAAGGTTTTTTTCTCAAATATTTACTGGTGAGGTTAGGAAGTGGTATAAAGCTCTTACTCTTGGAAGTATTCATAATTGAAATGAATTTGAAGATGATTTCCTAAGAAAATGGGGAAATAGAACTAATCTAGTACAAGCCCTCACTAAGTATAGTACTTTGAAGAGAGTTGCTGATGAAACTATCGAAAAATTTTCAAAAAGATTTAATAAAGTGTTAGTCTCTATTCTTGCCCATTTGAAACCACCAAAAGCCTTGGCTCAAATGAGGTATGTTGAAGCCTTTGACTATGAGTTTTCCATATTGTTGAGAGAAATAGAATCCCATACACTTGCTGAAATGAAGAATGATCCTGTGAAGGTGGATGTTAACCTGATAGCAGCTAAAAAGTCAAAAATGGGTAAGGCTAAGTTGAAAGAAGAAGATAAAACTTCATCCTCTACCTCTCAGGATAAGCTAGATTCAATGATGAAAATAATTGAAAAGTTGATGGATATATTAGCCCTTGGGAATACATTTTCTCCTCCTGCACAACATGAACCTCAATTTAGAAATTCTCAGTTCAAGAGACCTCAGAATCAACAAAGACCAAGGGAGAATATAAATCAGCAGCCTGATCCTCGAGTGAGACCTCCTTTTCAGTATAATTTCATTGATGAAGAAGATGACCCTAAAGCTCCTATTCATTTTTTTGATGAAGAAATGTCAAGAATTTTCTTGACCAAAGAAGAGCATGATTAATCAGATCAAAACAATCATGAAGAGGAAACATCAGACTATCTAAAGGGGTATCAACATGCTATTTTTGAGATGCATAAACAATATAATCTTAGAAATAGGAATGTGCTTATCATTGCAAAAATAACACAGCCTAAGAAGGATACACCTAAGGTTGCTGATGGAAAGAAGGATACTCCTAAGGTCGCTAAAGTTAATAAATATGCACCAGTTGTTCTTCCTATCAAAGAAATTGAAAAATCTGTTTCTGTTTTCAATCTTGAGAATGAAATTTCTAAATTAAAAATATCAACCCCTTTTGGTGAGATTCTTAAGGTAGATGAATATAGAATCAATATTGTTAAAAAATTAAACTCACAACCAGGATCTGTTGATATCTTGAATGTATTAGAAGATCATCCAACCATATATTTGGGTCCAAGACTAGAAGATGAACATAATGAGGAAGTCCCTCCTTTTTATGTGAGCCTTAGCATTCACAATATGACATTGCATAATGCTATGTTGGATTCGGGGGCTTCTCACAATATTATGCCCAAAGTAATCATGGAAAGAATGGGGTTAGAAATAACTAGGCCATATAAAGATTTGTTTTCCTTTGATTAAAAAAGAGTTCAATGCATTGGTTTAATCAAGGATGTTGTGATTGGTCGGACGCAAGTTCCTACTAATATTGTAGTCATGGACATTGAAGTTGGAAAACATTCCACTGAAGTTTGGTATGCTGTTGTCAAGGCCATGGGCAACAAAAATTAAAGGTACAATGAATATGGATCTTACTTATGCTACCATTCCCATCTTTGGGGAGCAAAGAAGATTGTATTGAGAGAAAAGAATGGCCTACATGGTGAGTAGCAAATATAAACCCCAAAAATTTCCAATTTATGTTCTTGATATTGAACTTGGTTCTGCTATTCTTTTAAATGAGTTTACTAATGAAGCAAAAGAGGAGTCGAAAGCAGAAAATTAGAGTTCTGAAATTAAGCAGTCTGAAAATTAGTAAACAGAAGGTGAGGAAGTCAGCAATAAGGAGGAATAAGGTTGGTGGTCATTGCATTTTGATGGATCAGTAGACAAAGAAGGAGCAAGAGGAGGGATTTGGATTAGAAGTCCAAGTGATGAGAGTAAGTTCTTTTCCTATAAACTGAACTTTTATTGTACGAACAACATGGCTGAATATGAATCCTTGATTTTGGGTTTAGAATTTTTGAAAAGAATGAATGCTCAAAAAATTTCTATTTTTGGAGATTCATAATTTTTCATCGAACAGGTTGAGGGTTTTTATCAAACAAAATACACAAGGATGAGAGCATATAGGAATTTGTTTTTGGACATGTTAGAAAAATTTCAAGCCTATTCATTCATAGTCAAAACTAGAGAAGAAAACTCCATTGTTGATTCTCTTGTTGTCTCTGCAAGTCTTTTCATTATTCCTATGCACTCCATAGAAAAGTATGAGGTTGAGGTCCACCATAGGCCAGCTATCCCTGATAATATTACTCATTGGAAATTTTTTGAGGATGATCAACAGGTGAAAAACTTTATTGAGCTGAAAGAAGAGTTTGAAAATGTACATGTAGATCAGCAAAACATGTTGGCTGAATCTAAAGGGAATTCCAAAGTTTCGCAACTAATGAAAAATTCCATACCAAAGGGACTTATTCCTATAGAAAAACTTTTTGATCAGAATGATGTTTTTAAATCCCCTAAAATACAAGCTGATGATGAAGAAGTTGAGAGTTGTAACCTTGGTACTATAACTATGCCCAAAATGATTAAACTTTCAAAATTTCTTTCAGCTCATATGAATTTTAAGTATGTTGAAATGATGAAGAGATTCATAGATTTCTTTTCTTGGAACTATGCTGATTTGAAAGAATATGATCCCACCATTATTCAACATACTATTCCCATAAAAGAAAATGAAAAACCCTTCAAGCAGAAGTTGAGGAGGATCAACCCACTTCTCATGACATTGATTGAGAAGGAGGTAAAAAAGCTATTTGATGCTAAAATCATTGTCCCAATCATATTTTCAAATTGGCTTGCAAATTTGGTTCCGGTTAAGAAGAAGAGTGGAGAAATCAGAATATGCATTGACTTCAGAAATTTGAATAAAGCTTCCCTGAAGGATAATTATCCCCTCCCAAAGATGGATGAAATTTTTCAAACTATTGTTGGTTCTCAGAGAATGTCTATGCTTGATGGTTTTTCATGTTGTAATCAGATCCTTGTACATCCTGATGATCAGGAAAAAACAACCTTTACTACACCATGGGGTACTTTCATGTACGCCAAGATGCCATTTGGTATTATGAATGCAGGAGCCACTTTTTAGAGGGCAATGGACATTTCATTTTTTGAAAATAAGGACAATATGGTGGTTGTGTATCTTGATGACATAACAGTCTTCTCAAGGAGGGAAGAAGATCACTTGAAACACTTGGGAAGAATTCTGCTAAAATGTAGAAGGTTTGGAATCTCTCTAAATCCCACCAAAAGTATTTTTTCTTTGACTTCAGGTAAATTAATTTGACATATCATTTCTAAATATGTGATTAAGATTGATCCAAACAGGGTCAATGCAATTTAGAAGGTGGATTTGCCAAGAAGTAGGAAGGAGATTCAATCTTTCCTTGGAAAGGTTAATTTCGTAAGGCAATTTATTCCTAATTTTGCTGAGATTGTGAAGGACATAATAAGGATGCTGAAGAAGGGAGTTGATAGTAAGTGGACAACAGAAGAAAGAAACTCATTTGAGGAGATCAAAGGGGCACTCACACAAGAACTAGTATTGATCAGTCTAGATTTCTCAAAGGAATTTTTGGTTTTTACTTTTGCATCAGAGAATACTATCACTGAAATTCTACTACAAAAGGGACAACAAGGTATTGAGCAGCTGGTTTCTTTCTTTAGTAGGACATTAGCCAATTCTGAGCTGAAATATAATATCTTATAAAAGTAGGCCTATGCCTTGGTGAAGGCTATCAAAGATTTTAGAATCTATATTATGCATTCTCCTATTGTGGCATTTGTTCCTAATACTGTTGTGAAAGACATCCTCACTCAAGCCAACCCTAATGGTAAGAGGGGAAAATGGATTGCCAAGTTGCTAAAATATGATATAGATATTAAACCAACAAAATTGGTCAAAGGGAAAGGCTTGGAAAAGCTGATGGCGAAGTCAAAATTTTATTGTCTTGATATAAATTGGATTGCAGGAATTTCAAAAATTTTAGATGCTGAGGAGGAACTAGTTCCTATTGAAGAAAAATATATCACTTTAGATTGGTACAAGGAAGTTGTTTTTGTCCTACAACACCATAAAGCACCTATTGATTTAACAAATTCCAAAGCAAGGTTTGTTAAGCTGAAATATTTGAGACACTTTATATTTGACAGAAATCTGTTTTGGAAGGATATTGGTAGAATTTTGCTGAATTGTTTGCTAGAAGAAGATGCTGATAAAGTGATTGAGGAGTTCCACAAAGGAGATTATGGAGGTCACCATTATTGGAAGGCGATAGTGAACAATATTCTGAGAGCAGGGTATTATTGGCCTACAATGTTTAAGGATGTCGACAAGAGGGTTGTTGCCTACCATGAATGCCAGGTTTTTGAGGGTAAGAAGAAACTTGTACCTTTACCTTTGATGCCTATCTATGTAGAAGTGTCATTCCAGCAATGGGGACTAGATTTTATTGGGGAGATTCATCCATCATCATCACGTCAACATCAATGGATTCTTACAGCGACTGATTACTTCACTAAATGGATTGAAGCAATCCCAACTAGGCAAGCAAATGATAGTGTGATTATTTCTTTCTTAGAAAATAATATTTTGTCTAGATTCGATTGCCCCATGAAGATTATAACTAATAATTCACAATCATTTAAGTCTAAGAAGCTAATCAATTTCTATCATCAATATCATATTACTCTGAGGCATTCTACTGCATACTATCAGCAAGGAAATGGCCTTGCTAAATATTCTAACAAGAGCATTGTAAGGATCATTAAAAAGGTGTTGCAGAAGAATAAGAAGGCTTGGGATTTGAAGCTGAAGTATGCTTTATGGGCTGACAAGATATGCACAAATAGGTCAATTAGAACTTCACCATATGAATTGGTATATGGCGCTGAGGCTATTTTTCCTACATCACTAGGGGTACCTATTATGAAGTTGATTGAAGGGCTAGAAGAGGAACCAAATGCAATCCGGAGGAGAATTAATCAGCTGATAGCTCTGCAAGAGAAGAGTAATTAGGTTTATGAAAACAATCAACAATCTCAAAAAAGAATGAAGAAGACATTTGATAACAAGATCAAGGAAGAAAGTTTTCAAGTTCAAGATGAAGTGTTGAAATGGGAGGCCAGAATTGAAGAGAAAGGAAAACATGGTAAGATTGAGAACTTAAGGAAAGGTCCTTTCAAGATAATTTCTTTTCATGGAAAAAATACTTACATACTACAGGAGATGGATGGAAAACCGTATGCTGGAGGACCTGTCAATGGCAGGTTTTTGAAGCATTATTCCTCCTAAAATTTGATGGATTGTTCCTGTCATTGTATATATTCAATTTTATAAGTTTTTTCTACTAATAATGACAAGCTAAATCAATAAGCTTGAGCCCGAGGTGAAGGCCATTAGAGCTTGAGGAGGAAGCTTGGCGATTTCAAAGTTTTTACTATTTTGGTCAAGAAAATAGATAGCAGCACTGGAACTACTGGTTCTTAGTGTACCACAGGGGCACACTATCCCAAGTGGAGCCACTGTTATCACCCAATTTTTTTTCAAAACATTGTATGTCAACTCTTTTTTTTATCATGGTCTCTTTTGTGGTGGATTTGTCGCACAGGTGTACGAAATCGCACCAGCTTAAAGAGTGTGGTCTACTCTTTAAACTATTGGTAACAGACAGAAAGTGGGGGAGCTCAAAAGTGTAAAACTTAGTGGAAATAGTATGCTAAAGTATTCTCTGGTTAAGATAAAACTAAAACACAAATATACAGAAGCTATATAGAGCATCGAAACAATAATAATGCAAATGATGTCTTGATGGCCTCTTCTTATTAAATGTTCTAAATGGAGAAGAAATTTTACCCATTTTCCAAACGGGCCCTAAGAAATGGCTCTAGGTCCCAATCCAAGGATGTTGCTTCCAAGCTCTACCTTTGATGCAGTCTCTCTCTCTCTCTAATATCGTGGACTAAGATGTTGGGTGGCCAACGATTGAGTCCTCTTTCACTCCAGCTCCAGGTCACACACTGTTGGTGTTGCTTGGGCAACTTTGGCCAACATAACAATGTGATCACCATTTCTTCATCTCTTGATGGCTTTATCTAGGTGAGTTTCAAATACTCCTTCCCTCCCTTGGCACATGATGGATAGTGACCCAAGGGAGAGGTGTGATTCCATTGTGTGCTCACATAGTGTCTAAGGAGGCCTTGGTGGCTATCCTTAGGCGGCTTTCACATAAGGAGTAGCTGTCCTTTGCTTGCTGTGGTCCTGGAAAGAGACTTTTTGCCATTTCAAGGAATGTGTGCGTAACAGGAAAAAAGGCTTGCAGAAGGTGCTCTTATCAAAGGATAAAGCGTGCAATTTAGTATTTATGACTAGTTCAAATCTGATTTTCTCAGAACCTTATAGATTTTAAATACTTCTTGATTCCATAATCTGTTCTTGCCCTGTAAATCCTTAGGCTCAACATTAATTGATGTCATCTTTTGCTATATGATTTTCCAGTGTTAACAGTGGCTCCTTAATGTGTGAGGTCTAGGAAGAATTTTATAGCCGAAATACATTATAGTTTCTTTTCTGTATCGTACGCAGAGAGAGAGAGATAGGTCTATGTGATTTGGGAATTGACAACACCTTGCACCGTTTCTGAGATAACCATGGCCTAAGAGACCCCCTGCAAGTAGACAAAATATACAACATATTTACAAAATTTTAATGAGGCAGGCATGTCCCATGCTTGTGATGCTATGGCTAGTTAAAATAAATTGACATATACACGTGTTGTCTATGCCACTACTGTGGTAGTGACGTTGGTGGTTGTTGATGACAACTACTGACACCCTTAGGGGTGTTTTTTATTTGAAGATAGGTGGAATGTGGTACCCATATGCTTAATCTTGGTATCGCATATCACTGTGCAATGTATGCATATGTACTGGCTGGGACCTTTCTGTGTAAGTATTATTGTCAGAGACGCTTATGGAGGCACGAGTCTTTGACGGATCTGATCAAAGTGCAATGGTTGTAAGGTATGATAGCATCGTGACATGAAAGCTTTTGTTTTGGTCAAATTTCAGGAGGATCGATGACATCTGTGGACAATGATGTCTCCCACAGTGCCACCCGAGGACACCCCTTTGCATGGGGAGGGGTCATCCAAGGTACCGCTTCCTTTTTGGAAAAGAGGTGTCGAGGTTGACAAAAAGGAAGCCTTAACCGAACGATGAGTCGTCGACCTGAGGGGTCGGGGACCTAGATGTGATGGGTTTAATGTAGCCATGATGATGAGAGGTGACTAAAAACAAATGATGGGGATTCAGTGGCCCGAGGTCGAAAGTATATTTTATCAGCTTCGCGGTAGTCATAGGTATTTCTGAATGAAAAATCCCTAGAGTCGGTAGGAATTCGAGGGTGGGTGTGAACCGACTATGAATGTCCTGATGGTGCATGCGTGGGGGTGAAATAATTTGACCAAGGGGAATGAGGGACTGCTGCCATGGGGGAAACGATGAAATATGAGGGCGAAGGGCATCATTTGCACTCTTTTTACACTTACCAAAAAAATAAAATAATGGGTTTTGGTTTCTAAAAAACATAGAGACAAGTACCCCAAAACATGAAAAAGGGTCGCTCACTAAAGGTGTGAGGATGATGTTTTGTTGGGGGTAGGGGTCCCATTGGTTGGTCTCATGTGTGGGGTTGATGAAGCGGAAGATGTTATAGATGGGATTATGATGATGGAGGTATGGTGGGCCAAATTTGATGCGCGAAGGTGCGCTTTCAATATTCTTATATAACCTGGTCATTCGGGAAGGGAGTTTTCAGTTTGAATGGTAAACTTGACCTTATGCATGCATATGGATGGGCATGAGGTGCTTCCCGTACTGAAATGGTATGGCCATGGCATCACTTGTGTGGTGTTATATGGTCTACTTTGGGTGATGATCACCATGGAGGGGAGGCTCTACCGACCAACACAAACGTTTATCGGTGAGGTGACGATAAACGTGGTCGGGTATGAGGACCCTATGGTTTATTTTTTATGGAAAAATGATGTTAGGATATGAAAATTTTTCTGGGACTCTATCATGCTGAAGGTAGAATGATACCTGCTTCAAAACTTTCGGTGAATGGTGCTGTGAATGGTTTACGGATTCTTCCTACAAAAAAAACTACCTCAAGTGAAAGCATCTTATTTTCATCCAATATTATTGAAAGACATGAACTTTGAAAAGGAGGATGGGAGGGTGCATACCTTCCGGCGCTGAAAAAATTATTTTTTTGGAGAATGAATGTCTAGCATTGTTTTCGTTCGTGATGACATACTGATGATTTTGCAACTTATGGTTTGTGGAATGGACCTCCTAATCTCCTGTTATTGACCTCCGAAGTTCAGGAAAAGGGCAATAAATATGGGATTATGGCCCTAATTCTGTTCATTTGTACTGCTGAGTTTTAGAAGATCAAAGGTGATTGCAGAGCTTGTCTTGCCATTGCGGTCACCTTGTGTGCCAAGGATTAGCGATATTATGCTGAGGTAACTTCCATGACATCCTACATTTCAATTTTTTAAGCTTGATGGTGTCGGGGCCGTAAAAATTAGGTTTGTATGGCCTCAAAGGGACTTTCTTCCCTAGATTGCACAGGAGATCTAGGGCAAAGAGGCGCCCCTCTTGTGGGAATTTCTGAGGGATAGACACGTGAGGGTGCATTGTTCCCTCCTTTTTGCCCATAAGGGTGCGCCTGTCTAAGAGACAGGTGCGCAAAGGGCAGGCTGGCAGAAAAACTTGGGTTTTTTGTCTATTTTGATGTTTTTATTTGTACTAATGGGTGCCTATGTTGCTTGGCAGGTTGGTGTGGAGAGAGAAATATTGGCCAGAGATCCAGGCTACTCTAGCGGCTGATGCTAGGGCGCATTTTTAGTTGGCTGCATGGGGCCTTTTGAAATTTTTTGAGAATGAGTTCCTTCGGTTGCAAGACCGACTGTTACGTTACATTATACAAAATTGGAGCAGGAGGCGCTATATGTTTGTTCTTAGGGGGGAAAACTTGATTATCTGTCTAGAGACAGATATATACTTCATGACCAGGATGTTGCCTCAGGGTGGGGCACTGAGGTATCCAATCCCTACTGGGAGAGTGAACCTATATAGGTTCCGAAGGAGGCATTGCATTGGTGCGCCTGTTACTGAGGGGTGCATCAATATTGCATCAGTGACAGTTGTGGCCGAGTAGTGTGTTGTGGCCATTATTGTGCGACTAGCGTGGTCATTTCCTTTGCATTGGGCATCAAGCCCAAAGGTGGGATTTTTATACCTTTGAGGGGCGTGCATTTTTTTTATTTTTCCCGCTTCTGTTTTGATGGTTTTGTGTCACAACTGAATAGGGTCCAACGTGGATCCAAGTCGTTTGCATACACTAGCACCTTGTGTAGCATTATGTATGAGAGGATCATGCTACTAAGGCCCGTTGTGCAGGTGCCTATTGGGGGGCCGCGAGAGCCACGCATGAGGAGGTGGGCTCTGGTGATGCCACGCGGTGGTGGTGGCATGGTGCGTCATTATTGGAACAACACAACAAAGGCCTAGTTTGAGGCCAACCCACAGATGTTTTTTCCATACCCATATGAAGGGATGGACTTTCAGGGTGATCCAGATATCAATCTCCCTTTTGGTTATGTTTGGGGTCCTGCAGGTATGTGCTATATTCTTCTGCATTTTTTCGAGTCTTTATGTACTTATGTGTTTTATTTTTGACACTGAAATTCTTTTGGTTACTCATGCAGATGTCGGCGAGGTGGGATGCCCAATGGCCCGATTGGTGGGTCACGATCCTCTGCCACGACCTCGCGATGGTCAGGGGGCAGGTGGCACAGGTGGACAGGGTGGTGGTGTTGGTGGACCTGGCAGGGATGGTGCTAGCCCTTTTGGTGAGGGCAGCAGCTCGGCTGCAGCTAAGGTTATGGCTAAGTGAGCTCGTGTAGATGCGACTGAGGTGCGCATTGGAGTACTTACTGCTCAGGTGGCCGCTCTAGAGGACTTTCAGGGTCGAGTGGAGCAATTAACCTAGGGGATTCCTGCTAGAGGTTTCATGGACGACTTCAAGGAGGTTTGGATAGAGACGGTCATGGCCTGCGAGAGGGATTATCAGACAAATCTACGATGGGTAGCTATTATAGTGGTGACAGCAGCTCCAATGGTGGCACCAGGAGCAGTGGTGGGCCCAGGTGCTCCTATTGAGGGGGCACCCCCTTAGATTAGTTTTATACACAGGGAAAGCATCCATTATGAGGATGCTTCCCTTATTTTTGATGACCTTTGTATCTTCGGGTTGGCTATTGGGCTAGCAATAATATTTTTTGTACTCAGATACACATATTTTTTGATATATATATGACAAATCTTTTTGCGGCTCTATATGGTGCACTATCCATTTCGGTTTATATATTTTGTGTCATGCTGATGGATATCTATGTTTTTTGTTTTTTTATGTATGATGGTTTATTCGCGATGCATTCTAGTCTACGATATTGTTAGCTATGTGATCAGCTGCTTGGTTTTGATTCCTTGATACATGTGAAAATGTAATGTAATCAAATTTTCTGCTTAATCTTTTGGCACGCAAATATTTTCTAAACAGGTTTGTGTCTCTGGTTTCAAATGTTTGGTTTAACTGTGATACTACTAATTGGGAATCAAGGTAGACATGCATATGGTGGATTCCTTGATGGAGGGCCTCCCACATAAGTTCGATAACGACATCGTATTCTTCCTGATTGTTTGTTGTTGATCCGATGCACACACCATTTGAAAATAGTGGTGATCGGTCATAGTGGTAGATGACCTAGGCGGCTGTAGCTAAGTTTTGAGACCATCTCGATGCTCCATCAACAAATCATAAATAGGGTTCAAGTTGGTGATCCATGGTGGCACTTTGAACGCGTTTTTTACACAAGTCTTTGGGTCAAAAATATTTTGGTGTTGGGATTTTTGTGTACTCTAACTCTAGGGGAGAAGGGTTTTTGGGGCCCTTATGGGTAGAACTTCTTGAGGTACAGGCTGTTGACAAGGTTAGTGAGGTAGGTCCCATCTGGTTCCGTCAATATGTATGCCCCTTGTTGGAGACAATGTTTGATGATATAGGCTCCTTTCCACAAGGTTTCAAATTTTCGTAGCCCTAGGGCCTATTTTTCGACATCGTAGCAAAGGACTAACTTGCCCTTGGTAAATGAGCGAGGGGTGATGTGGCAGTCAAATGATGCTTTCACCCTTTTCTTATGGGCCTCATTGTGTTGCAACGATTGTCACCAAATTTCATCAACTAGCTCTAGTTGTACTAGGCGTTGTTCTAGAGGCTGGGAGTCATCAAGGAGTTCGATGGCAGTATGCAAGTTTGGGATCTTGCAGAAATCAATGCAAAAGTGCAAGGTACCTTGGTATTTTGTGATAGGAATAAAGTGGGAATCCTAGGACGAGGGGGCGGTTGGAATATTATCTTAGGCATGTGATGATACAAGTCGTATGTGGTGAATTATGTCACTAGCATGCAGGGGGGGAAGGATATCGGTAATGGAGTCTTGTATGAGCATAATGTTGGGTTTCCTGCTAGGATAGTCAATTTCTGGTAGGTGGAATTTTTTCTTATCACAGAGGTGCCTGAATTCTTTCATTAGTGGGCATTCCTCGTGGGGGAACATCATGATGCGGAAGAGAGAGGATGCTATGGCAGACATGGCATACATGTAACTCCGCCTAAGGAGTATATTGTAATCCAAGTGAGATTCCAAGACTTTGATGTCTATGTGGACTTTCTTGTCAGCTAACCAAACTGGTATGTTTTGGTAGAGGCTGACAAGATTCGAGGGATGACAGTCATACTCTTTGAGCGTGATGATGGAAGGTTTGATTTCAGGGGATCCTAACTTCTAACATGCATTCTTTGACATGATGCATGTGAATGCACCCTCTTCAATGACACATCAGTGAATAGTGATATTCTGCACCAATACTAATATCTGGAAAGCGACCATGGAAGGAAGCCTAGGGGTGGCTTTGTCTATGTCAAAATCCATCATGCACGTATCGGCAGGGTCGATAGTGCCTAATGCGGATAGTAGGGCTTTCTGTTGCTTTGGGCACAACTGCAGTACTTCCAATACGGACATAGCAGCAGGTGATTGAGCTAAATCATCCAAGATGCTATAATTATGGGCCACTTTGGAGGAGTTAGTTGCTCACCTATTAGGCCCTTTTACCATTTTTGGCAATAGTTCCATAGGAATCTTTGGAATGGTAAAAGGTGCAGTCGGCACACTTGCACTAGCCCCTGACATATTGGTGTCTAGTGGGGTGTCGTAGCTGCGATTCCAATTTTGGAAAAACATTTCTTCCCTAGCAATGTAAATTTCATGGTTGCTTTTCCCGGAATAGTCTGGGTTTTGCTGTTGAGTGCTCACCCTCCCTTGATGGGGGAAAGGTTCTTGCATCACTACAGTTTTTTGGGAAGGCCCTCCTTGTTCTCAGTTACTCTGTAGCTTTTTAAGCTCAGGGATTTCAAGACAGTGGTGAGTATAGTGCCCGTACTCACCACATATTGAACAAGAATGGTCTGTTCGTAAAGGTGGCCTTTTTCCTTGCCTTTGGGCATTTCTTGCCTCCTGGTTTCAATTTTGGTTGGAGTTACCTTCAGCCCGGTATTGCGGTAGGTGCTGTTGGTTGTTGCCCCCTAATCCAGGGTTCCCTTTGGGCTTATTTTTTGTCTTTTTCTTGACCACGTTAGGAGGGTAGCTCTCTTAATCATATTGGTGTGGTTGATTTTGGGACGGCTGCACAAAGTTCACCTGTGCATTGTTTTGCGTAGGTGGGTTGTGTGCTTGGGACTGAGCATAATGTTGTCCCATGTTTGCATGTGACGATCAGGGGGAGCTCTTCCTTTAGTCTTTCTTCCTGCATACTAGGTCCCCTTAGCCGGAGGATAAGGTCCTCCTTAGTGATATGCTTGTGCCCTATTACTCAAATTGTGTTGCGGAATATGATGACATTGGAATATGGGTTGAGACATATTTTGGGTATAATTATGTCTGTAACCAGGATTTTGACTGTTGTTGCCTAGGTACCCTTGGGTCATTGACCCAATTAGACCGTCTGCAAAGTTAGACGTGCCTAGAAATTCTTGATAAGTTTGTAGGCGTGGGGCATTAGGCAGGATATTTTAGATGTATCTTGACTGCGTATAGATCAGTTCAAGCTATAGGACTTTACTGATTGCATCCTCTTGGGATGTGGGGTTGCGCTGCACCACATCCTTTGAAATCTCCAATGTCGAGTCTTCTAAAATAAATCTAAAAGGACCGGGTCATTGAGTTTAGCTTTGCATAAACTACGACACTACCTCCATTCATGGAGATGCTCTGAGATATGTGTCAGCCATCAGTATTTTTCACATGTTAGTGATGACTAGATCCATAGCTGAGTTTTCTAGAAGCTGATTTCCATATGTCAATTTTTCATCTAGAAAACCCTCATAAAAAACTTTTTTTCGCCCTCCTACTTTTCAGTCCGCCCATGTCAAAGTCAAAACTCATTATCACTATCATATCTAGCTTCAACCCTACTGGTCTGCCCATCAGCTCTAAAAGGCAAATCCAAGTCTGTTTCAAAAGCCTCCCCTAAGTTAGGAAGTGGCGCTTTAAGGCATTTTACCTTTGGCAAACATCAAAAATCCAAAAACCTCCATCTGACACAGACCATTCATGACAAACCTCCCACTCTACAAATCAAGTTGATCATAGCTCTAAGTCACACCACTTACACACCCCTAGGTCTCAGCATTGCATAAACCACAGTCTTAAGCTGATTATTAGGTGTTTTACAGTGTTTTATGGATTTTGCACAGGCAGGAAATATAACATCATCTCAGAAGAAATTGCTTGAATCTACATTTAGAAGAACAGCTGCTTCTCAATGTAAATATGAGCCTGAGATATATCTGCAAGATAGAGAGTCACTCATCAATACCTTGCAGCTTCCTTTAGCATGAAAATCACAGTAAGAGAAAGACACCACTGTCACAGCAAACTGGTAATTTGTCATGGCCAAGAACCTCCTTCATTTACAAGCAGAGGGCGCTGGCAAATATTGACTTTAAGGATTGCAAAAGCCCAGGTTTGCTTTTTACTGAACAGTGAAACAGTGACTCTAGGTTTTCTGAGTGTAAGTGATGATCATAACACGACTAGAGTCGGAAGTATGCAAGTTAAAGGGAAAACAGAGTTTTGGTCTTGTAAAGGAAGTCATTTGAAGTTTTCAAATCATATGAATTGATAAAACCTTAGAGAGACACATCATTAGTGAAAACAATTCTAATCATAAGCAGCCTGTTGTTTCAACAAGACCAAATTGAAGAAATGTTGACAAATCATGTCATTACACAGGCAGAAGAAAAGGTGGTTGTTTTTCAAAGGGTGCTAACCTCCCTACTCAGAGATTATCTTTCAAATAATTTGTCATAAGGTGACCAAGGCAAATGGTGACATTTCAGTTCCCCTCAGCAAAGAGCAGTACAGTGAGACAGTGACACCTTGACTAGGGTTTTTCTGAAGCACAGTAGTGATTGCAGGTAGAGGTAAAAGTATTAATGTTTTCAAGTTTGTTTTCTTACCATCATATCCAAGAAAAACCCTTGTCAGGCAGGCTTATAGAACAATCTTCAGATACTTTGCCAAGTGAAGGGCCTACTTCATTCATGAGCATATGGCCAAGGCATTGACTATTTTTAAAGACTGATTGGTCAAAGATGCAATGGAAAGAGACAAAGAAGGAAAGAAAAAGTCATTACATAGGCAACAGATGGTGTTTATGTTTCAAAAGGTACTGGTTTTCCTACTCATAGGGAAATGTCTTTCAAACTATACATCATAGTGGACAGGAGACAATTTGAATATGCATGTCATTGATACAAAAAGGGGTAGTTTCCTTAGGAGAAGGGGTCAAACAACACCTCACTGTCACATTCCAAAAATTCTAAAATATTTCCTTTCAAGTAAACAGAGAAAGATAGTATGAATGGATGCAACTAAAATATTGCACTTACCATCAAAGGAGGAGCTTATGAATCACTTGGAAGTAGAAACTATCAACCAAGTTGGAAGAAGACAGACCACCTCCTTTTAAAATGACAAAACAACTTTCAATGCTCTTCGACGGATCTTGAGTGGTTTTTCCTTGTTAAAAATATCACCAAAAGTGTCAAGCAGTGGACAGATTTGAACCTTGGAATGATTCTATTACAAAAAGAAATATCATTGCACTGGTCAAAGGAAATGATAATTGTGTTTCAAAGGGCCCTGTTCTTCCTGGTTCATAAATTTCCCCTTTCAGATATACATCACAAATGATGGGAGACAATTCAAGATTAGTTCCCAAAAAGACATTGTAAATAGGTATACAAGTTTATGAATAGGCAAAGAAGTCATTTGACATATTGTCATTGTTTGGATGGTTTGAAACAGACACAGCTTTTTCATTATTTCAAAAAGACAAGGATATCATAAATGATATATTCTAAGCAAGAAAGCATATTGGAAAAAGCGACTTTCTTAAATCAAAGAGCCATGACTAAATCCAAATGATGTCAGAAAATGTGGGCACATTAAGGATTGACAAAGTGGCAAAGAATGGTCTATATGTCATCCGGACATTATTCAAAGTTTGAATTTCGGTGTTAAAATTGTCACCAAAGAGACAAAGCCAAACAGGAATTATCCTTCAGAACCATGTGTATAAGTGAAACAGAGTTTTTTGACCCTTCAAGTTATATTTTATTTTTATAAAAGAGATTGAGTCATGTTAGTACGGTCTAAAAACATAAAGAATCTTCGCTGCCTACAACACTCCGGGATCCAAGTATAAGTATGCCAAAGGTATTGTCGAAGAAAGTCAAAGGCTGTGAAAACCTGTGCAAGCGACGGTTAAAGGTTCATTTTATGTTTCAAATGATAAACTAACCGTTGGGGTTTTGTATGTTTCAAAAGGGTAAATCTTTTTAACTAACTCCATTTTTGAAAACTCCAAGCAAAAGTGTCGAGCAGAGTTCCTTGCTGCCATCAAAGATCAAACAGAGGTTTTCAGAGCGATTAGAAGAAGTTTAACACAGTCATAAACAGCACGACGCGCCTGGAAAGTTGCGCGACGCGCTCAGAAGAGGTTTTGAACGGGCGTTCAACGGCCACGCGACGCGCCTGTACACGGCGCCCAGCCGACCCGACAGATCCACCCGACAGCTTGTGCGCGTTGTGTTTTCAATCAAACGCGTCGCGTTTGATGTTTATACCTCCAACATGCTTCAAACGCTCCTAACTCACAAGCAATGATTGGCACCTTGATTTCTAAGGTATTTAGCTTGCTCTCCTTCCAAATGCACATTTTCTAAATATTATTTGAGGTGTAAAAACAAAGGTTTGTTGAAAGAAGAAGGCTCAAATTAAAACAAGGTTGTGTTTGGTGCTGCTGTGATTGAAAGCAGCTCGCCATTTCATCATAGAAACAAACGAGCCTGCTAACCCTCTCTATGAAGTTATGGTTTTTGTATATAAGGTATATGGTTCAAATAAACTGCAAAGAATGAAAGGGTTAGAGCAAGATTGTTTGAGCAAGATTGTTTGGTTTTAACCTAGTTTACATATCATCATATATTTTGTGAAGCTGCATATCAGGGTTAAGATAAAAACAAGGGAGGTCTTGTCCTTATTTGACTGTCTACAACACCATATACAACAAACAGTTGTTTCTATGTGAATATCGTTGTTCAGAAGACTGTGCTGGAGTGTTGGATTATTATTTAAGGCACCTACAGGAAAGAATTTGTGTTGAACCAAGAACAGTGTGTTTCTACCTTTATATATCAAAGAGCAAGGGTGTTTTACCTTCAAGGCATCAAAAGGCAAAGGTTTCACATTGATAAAGTGCTTTAACTATTTGACAAGAGATAAACTCCTACAGGCTTGGTTAAAACTGTAAAGCATTCTTCAAAATTCTGTCACCTTGTTCCATAACAGTAAGTTTGGCTGTATGCTCACACTGGGGGTTAACTTTGTATGTGTATGATTCTGTTTGATGAAGTGACATACAAACAGAGGATAGTAAGTGTAATAAGAAAAAGGGTTTTGTTAAAAAAAACAGTTTGTTGGTTGAAAGCTACAGGGCAAAAGTGACTCCTATTTCTCACAGTAAGAGACAGCTTTCACTGTGTTTTGGCTTGGCTGTTGTTTATCCCTCGAGATTATTTGATAAGTGGATGTGCATATAGAGTAAAGGTTTTTTCTACAAAGGCAAAGGTTACATTGATAAGAGGCTTTGATTATTTTGCAAAGAGAAGATTCTTGCAGGCTTTGTTGAACTTTTTGAAACATTTTCCAAAACTTTGTCACCTGGGCACATAAACTGTGACATTGACTGTCTGATCACACTAAAGGTTGATTGCACCATATGTAAGTTTGTTAAGGGATTGGCACACTAGGAAATCAGGTCTTTAATGATTGGAGAGTCTACTTTGGACAAAGATTAAATGTGTGGTTAACCTCCAAAACTTCACAAGAATAAGGTGATTTCTTGACAATTTGCACAGGGAATTTACGTAGCAGTCTGTCTCATTTTCACTGTATGGTATCCTATTGAGAAATCTACTGACAGGGATACTTTTAAGATAAAAGGCTACTTTTTAAAGGGATCAGGGGTTCTTTATATTGTGAGGGAACAGTGTGTAGTCATCCAAAGACATTCTTCACTATCAAAACAGTGAATTGACACAGTTTGACTCCAAGAAGGCAGTTTACACACAGTAAGGTAGTTTGTTTCTTCAAAAGCCCATTTAGGTAAAAATGCCTCCAAGGCAAGACAGCAGAAGTGGTCCGCACAAAAGATATGAGCCAATCTCTACAGAAGAGGTTAATGCTCATCCATCCATCCTTTTCAACTTCCATGAAGTAGGTTGTCTAGACTTATGACAGAAGATACAGGAGGTCAAAAGTTTCTCGCCATTGACACACCTATGCGCCTTGAGGTTCCAGAACAAGCATTTCCAGGTAGCGGATCTTGATTTCAAGTTTTCTCCAAGATCAATGTCCAAGGCCACCAAGATTCCATATCATGGTGAAAAATGGTTCAAACAGGCCCATCTTGACTTAGAAGATTACAAGCCTTTCATCAAGCTTGAACATAGAGATGCTTTCACTGCTATTTTCCCTTTTTCTTATCTTCTTGACAGCTATGCTCCTCTTATGAAAGTCATAATAAAATATTTTACTTGTGAAGGGAGGTTTGATCGAGTTTATGCTTACCATGTCCGACTATTGATGCATTTCACTAGAAACATGCAACTAAATCTTCCCTACTTTTTATACAAAAGCATTGAGAAGATGGCATCCACAGTCCAGAAGAAAGCCCCACCTCTGCAAATACCTTCTCTTTTCCATCATTCTCTGATCAAGATTATCATCCTACACCAGCTAGAGAAGAAGGAGGTTCCATGGGATGTATTCATCAGTCATCCAGATTTATCTACTGTTCCTCCCATCCATATATCTCCCACTCAGCCTATTCATCGCCCTATACCTTTGTCCAGCATGCCTACTCTTATAAGGCTCAAAGTTACCACTGAACAGTCAATATAGCAGGAAGAAGGAGAAGGGAGTAGACAGCAAGAAGAGAAAGGTCATGAGCAAGAGGAAAGGGATGAAGAGCAGCAAACAGCAGATGAGGAACAGCAGCAGGACAGTGGTGAAGGTCAGCAGCGAAAAGAAGATGATGAACAGCAGGTACAAGAAGAAGAGTAGTAGCTTGTTGTTGAAGGACAGGAACAGAAGTTTGGGCAGGAAATTGAGCCACATCTTGAGCCAAAAAATGAGCAAGAAATCCAAGCACAAAAGCAGCTTGATTTTGATGAAAAAGGGCAGCAATTTGAAACACAAATTGAACAAGGCATTGAAGCAGAACAACAAATTGAGGTTGGTGAACAAGGGCAGCAGAGTGAACAACATGAGGAAGACATCCAGCAGCCTCAAGGAGAGCAGCAGTTTCAAGAAGATGTCAAGGGTAAAGCAGTTGTGTCTCCTCCTCCCAAAAGAACAAAACCTAGCACAGCAAGCAAGAAAAGGCCTAAGGCTGCCACTCCAAAAATGACAAAGGTTGTTCCTAGCAAAAGAAAATCGCCCAAAAGGACACCTACTAGCATGCCAAGGAGGAAAAGTGTAAGATTGGCCTTCAAAGGGAAAAGCAAGGTTGGAGAAAGTAAAAAACATGGAGGTGCATTCGCTGTCATCCCAGTCCAGAGCGATGACAGCGATAATGAGGCTCGCCTTCTTGAAAACATCCTAATCCATAAAGAGGGGCAAATTGAGGCATTAGAAGAGGATCTTCAACGGGAAAGGAACTTCAACCACTTCTTGGAGACCCAAAACAAACAGATGAGTGTTCACACAGCAGTTCATGAGGCAAGGGCTATCAAATACAAGAAAGAAGCTGCCAAGGCACAAGCGAGGATAGAAGAACTCATTGGTGAGTTTGATGAGGAAGAAGAGGGATAATAGCCTAGGCGGAAGAGGCCTAGGACCATAGGGCTTAAAAGAGCCTTGGAAAAATAGAAAGAAGAAGAACAAGCTCATCTCCAAGCTTTTCCTCTCACTGCACTCCTTGAGCAGGAAATTGAAGAAAACAAAGAGGCATGGCTTGAAAGAGCCAAAAAACACTTGGAGATGAAGCTTGAAAGAGCGAACAGAGATCTGGAGCTACAAAGAAAGATGACACATCACTTTCAAAAGTTGAATCAGTTTGCCCGGCGCAAACTAAAGGCAGCCCAAGAGAAATTGAAGAAGGCAAAGGGGAAGCGCCCGGCACGGAAAGAGGAGAAAGGCACATCAGCACTTGATATTTTGGCCTCAGCTTTGGAGCATGTTGCTAGGGACCCTTGAGGGTCATGCGTGCCAATTTTGGGCCCATTTCGACAACTTTTTGTTTTTTGGCATTTTTTGAGTTTTTGGTCGAAAACTCATTATTTCGCCATTTCAGTTTGAGGTTTTTTCAAGTGAGGAGGATGATACCATTTGATGCCATAATTCTATGAGCAGGTCCTCAGCAATTTTCAGAGCATTTGGAGATCATTCGCCCCACTCAAAACGGCGAAAAATGCTCACTTTTTGCACATTCTGCCAGTCATATCAGCAGTCTGCTATTTCCTGGCTTTTTACAGACAGGTACAGATTTGGAGGACTTCCAAGCATCAGATTGAGGTGATTTCAGTTGCGCCGGAAAGTAGACACAGAAAGCTTTCCAACGAGCTATCATGAGCCTCGTTTCGACACCGGGAAGGCTGCCAATTGTCTCCAGCAAGTCAGGGGACCTTTTTCTGATATAAATTTGAAGTATTTTTGTAATTTTTGAACCTCAAAAATCTGCTTTTTCCAAATGTGCGTTTAGCTATTTTTGCACTTGGAAAATGTTGCAAAGTCAATATAATTTCCGTTTTTAGCATTTTTTAGATATTTTGTGAGATATTTTGTGCCTTGGGCTTTGCAAAGCCTCAAGGACAAGTTTAGATATTTTGATTAGGCCAATGGGATAGCTAGTTGCACCATGAGGTTTTCCTCACTTGAGCCTATTTATTCCACAAGGCTTCATTGTAAAACAGGGCTGAACTTGAGAGAAGAAGTAATATATTGGTCATATGAACTTTGAAGAACATACTTGTGTTATGATTTTGGACTGCCTCTTGGATGCTTTTGATGGATGATGAAGGATTGTTGATGGATTCCATGACATGGTAGAATGGTATAGTGTTTCTTGCTTTGTTGTTGTCTTCTAGTTTTCATTCATGATACATGCTTCTTGCTGCTATAGATCAGTAGAGATTAAGTTTGAGATATGCCCATGGAGGCACCTCAAAATTCCTGAATCTTCATAGCTTTTATGTTTTCTTCTTCCTTAGTTGTACTAAATAATTTTTAACTGCTCTTTAGTAACTTAAGGATATTGTTGCTAGTTTTATTCATAAGTTCTATGCATATTGAGTAGGATGTATGGTGTGCCCTGATTACCTATGACTGTCCATAGTTCTGTCCATGAAACTATCTCTTTGACTGATTAGCTTATCATCTTGTTGAACCAAGGAGGCCTAGTCCCGATCTAGCCCTTTGCCTAAAAATATGAAAACTTGTTTGTCAAAGTGCCCAATAACTTAAAGACTGTGTTTAGGCATTCCGGCATAGTATTTTGAGTTGTTAGTCCGTCTTATGCGTTTTCCCCAAAGTCTGATAGCCATTTCCCAAAGTTAGAGGGTCTTATACTTCTATGCATGGCTTGAATGTTTGATTTCTATGTATTAATTAGCTCATAGTTACATTTAGCATGATTAATGGCTTGCTATAACATGTTTATGTCTACTATCAACTAGTTACACTTGAAATCCCTCGTCTTTCACAAACTTGATGTCCATTTACTCCATTTTGCCCAAAGATCCTTTCTACCTTGAATCAAATCGGCCCTACAGCAGCCTTACACCATCATCTGATAGCTTCCTTGACCTTTTTGACCCCATAGCCCAGTTGATCTAAATTATTGTTATCCATTTTATATCTTTGATCAGTTTCATCCCTCACAAACTTAAAAACAAAAATAAAAAACTCACTTCATAACTAGCCTAATATCAAAACACCATAAGCAAACACACCGATATCTTTTACATCTAATAGAGAGAGCCCTCTCTGAGTCCAGGAAGGCTAGGTCCTTGGGCTCCAAAGATTGGTTTGATGTTACATCGTCATTTGGCTCACCAATCGGCCAAATCACGGGACCCTAACAGGATCATTAGTCAACTTCGACAGATCTGGAAAGTTTAACGTTGCCAGAAAAGGTAAGCGAGGCGGAGCCTGAGGATTCCATCCTTGATGGGATGGAATCCCAACATTCTGAAAAGAATACCCTGGATTTGATGAGGCACCAGGTTGTCAGAAAGGACTCGTAGAAAAAGGAGAAGAACCTCCTCCCAACGCAAAGTTACCAAAGCCCAGACCAGTTCCCCCTGCTGAAGTATGAAATGAAGAGGAGAGCCCCTGATAGGGGTTCCAGGCATTAGAAAGAGGAGAAAAGGTCTGATAAGCACTCGACGAAGGGAAAGAAGTATTCCCTTGATGACCTGCGTAAAACTGATTCCCTGCCCCCACTGTAGTGAATACAGGGTTCCATCCTGTAAAAGTGGTCGAATTCTGACCTCCAGACCAAGGATTGAAACTCTGGGTTTGTGAAGTAAATGGAAAGGACCCTAAAGAAGGATTGGAACTAGGAATGTGCCTAGTTCCAAAGGGGAAACCCTGAAAATAAGTTGATCCACTAGCCATGGAAGACATGGGTGTAGATCCAGCTGCAGTAGCGGAAAAGGAAAAAGAGGGATTCCCACTAGTGGGCATCCCTGAACAGAAGGGACCAGAATGAGAAGCATGTGCTTGGGTGAAAACCAGAGCCAAACACAACAGCACTAGAAGCAATCGAAGATAAAGCAATAGTGCCCCCTCCTTCAACAGAAGCAGGAGTCTGAATGCCTGCAGCACTCACGGCAGAAGCCGCGTTCCCAGTCGTGGCCATCGAAAGGTATGAATGATACGGAAGATCTTCCGGTCTCTCTGAATCAGGTCCGATGTATTGAACAATGAACGGATAATCAGGAGGAAGAGGAGATGGACCTAACGCAGGAGGTTCAGGTACTTCTTCAATTTGAAAATCTTCTTCCTGAGGAAATAAAACTCGCGAGGTGAGCGGAACGCTCCTCTCGGGACTGACACCAGAATCAGCTATGAAACCTTCAGACGCCTGTGGAGGATCTCTCTCCACTGCGTCAAACGTCACAGGGTGGTAACCACCTGCTAAATCACTCCTACGCCTTCTCGAAGAAGGCTCTGGACTCTCGGGAGATAACCCCCAGATTCTCCTCGACCGACGAGGCGCTTGATCAGCCACTTTTATAGATTTTAAATTAGACTCAAAAAAAGTGAAAAGCTAGGAAAGCTAGGAGCAAAGAGCACTCACTATAAGAAAAATCCCTGAGATACAATCAAGCAAACAGCCTTCAAGTATTTCCACTCCGGGTGATGAGGACCGGACACCAAAATACAGGAAAGCAAAATATAGGACCTCCCGAAAGCAATCTGGGATAATTACGGCCCAGAACAACTAGCGAAGGTATCAGAAACAATTACGCCGACCTCCTAACGACATCCTTTGCCAGCTCAAGCACCCAAGCTTCGCAAGGGCACCCCCCAGAAGTACTGCTGAAGTGATGCGACGTCTGCCTCAGGTACCACGGGTATTCCCCCCCGCAGTCACCTGTGTGAAACCTAGGAGTGGCAACTATGGGCACCAATCCGTATCAGAAGCTGGGCGGAATGGTCTTGAGGTCAGATTCAGCTAATCAGAGAGGGGGTATCCCTCTTCTCAGCCTTCACTTCCCCTCGCGCTTGACTCTCTGGAGGAGAGCTTTCCCGGTCCACCTAACGGAATTGGATTTCGCTCAATTAATCAACTTCTATGTTTTGTTTGAGCGGCCTTGGAGAGTTAACTCTCCACTCACCTAATCCAAGGCCCTACAACCTAGCTAGTTGGTGTATGACACTTAGAAAACTTGCTAGTTGATTTTAAATTATATCGCTTATTTTAATGGGCTGTTATGTTAAGTCACATGGAAGTGGAAATGAAACTTATGATGTTTTGACGCAGAAAGAAATTAATAAAAACCAAACTACATGCAAATGCAGTTATTGTCTTTCGATGAAAAGTAACTTCTACACGGGTTCTACGAGATTAAAAATTGTATTTTTTCTTTTCAAATAGCAAACTCACACTCACAAAAACTATGAAAGTGACTAAATGTTTAAATGCACCTAATGCAAATCACTACAAGCATGCAAATCCTAAGATGCAAAATCTCCTAAAGCAGAGTGAAATTTCCCAAAAGTCCTTCAGCTTTAACTCTCCTTGGTTGTCCAGAAAGCTAGTTCCCGAAATCAAGAACTCTTAATATGAAGACACCAAAGAACGCTTAAAAATAAGAGGAAGAAATGAATGACAACTCCCTTCCAAAATCAAGCCAAAATCCGAAGGCAAGAAACCTCGACAAAGCTTCAAAAGATACAAAGAAACGAAAACAAAAATGTGAAAACAAAAGCAAACAACAAAGCAAAATGTTTTTTGAGCTTTTGTGTTTTATAAAAGAGTTCGAAAAGACCAAGTAAAACTATAAAATTTCAAGCCAAACAACACTGAATTTCAAGCAAAAAACTTCCAAAATGCTCCAAATCTTATAGGGCTAACTAGTAGCAAGATCAAACGAGCAAAAGAAGACAAGAAAACTCAGCCACTCAGCCTAAAATAATAGTGCAACCCTGCCGCAAGCAAAAACTCCAAAGAACCAAGAAAGACTCTTCAAAAGTTGCAACAAGACCTAGCCAACTGAACTCAAGAAAACCAATCAAGAAACGGGCAAAAATCGTAGTGCCAAGCAAAACACAAAGACAGGAAAGAGTAAATGAGCAGGAGCTCTCTGTTCTGATGAAGCAGAACAGCCAAGAATGCCCAGAAAGCGATCTTGGTACTCAAACCAGAAGTGCTAGCACAAGAAACAACACTTTGCCAAAAGACTAGTATTCAATCAAACGAAAGAGAGAAAAGACCAAAGACCACTTTCTTCACACTCCAGAGGGTACAAAGACACTGCAAGAACAGGTCTCCACAGACAGAAAGGACTAAAAAGCCAAAGAATCCAAAATTTCAAAATCTGCCTAGGTATACGCTACTTCACAGTTTAGCAACCAGCGTACATACGCGAATTTTCTAAAGGAAACACGCGTATACGCGAGTCCCTTTAGACAAACTTGCGTGTATACGCGACTGTGTGCAGAAAAAAGCGCGTATACAAAGGTAAATAATGAAAAAACAAAAAGGATCAAGCCTGGATAAGAAACCAAGACTTCAATCTGACTGAGAAAGAGTAAACTGGACTGCAAATGAAAGTTAAAACTATTGGAAACTTATCAAATAGCTGAAATCACCCAACAGGGGAATCACAAGAATGCGATCCCCAACGGAGTCGCCAGTTCTATTTCGGGGAAAATCACCCTAGAGGTTTGTTGGGTTTAAACCTCCACAGAGCAGGGCATGCTACTTAAGAAGGACTCACACAACCATACATGTTCATGAAAAACTAAATAGAGCAGATCGAGGAAGTTACCCGTAGGTCCTACGGTTGAAGCAGATCCCGCGGGGTCCAAACCCCCAGCAACCGTCCTTCCTTCTTAACCTGAAAGACAAGAAGAAACAAGCACGAAGAACTGGTTGTACAACATATATCTACTCTAAATGTTAGTGAAATCCATAAGAAACATTAGATAAACCATAATGAATGCTTAAATAACAATATTCTCATATATGTAAGCAGACACTAACACGTATATTTCGGGAACAAGATGGTACTTCTGTATTATAAATAGCATGTATAGAAATAACGAGTGGAGAGATCACCTGAATCCTTCCACGATCTTCGAGCAGACCATCGTCCGGATCCGTCCCACCCTTGCCTCGCTAAGATTCCTTCCGAACTGGTGCATACGAGATGACATATAAAGGAATGAGCATCTCCAAGAAACAAAGGTTTCTTGAAATGAACTGGGAAGTGCAGGAGGCACGGGAATTCAGACTTGGATAGGGAATACCAACATAGTATAATATCAATAATTCTCTCTCTCCCTTAGGCCATACACATGAGGTGCTTTTATACTCCCTCAAAGTAGTTTCAACAGTTGGAAACAGTTGGCCACGTGCTGGGGTGGTTGAACTACTAGAGTAACCATCAACCTAGCCCGAAAATAGGGAATTTTTATATATATTTTTAATGATTTTAATGGCATACGCGAAAAAGTGCATGTGGACTCGCGTATACACGCGAAAAATTATGGGCATAATCGCGTATGGGGATTTTTACACTGTTTTTTAGTGAATTTGTCCAAGTCTGTAGGAATGGGTGCCCAAAGCCATAAAAGCAATCATGAATCATATGAAGGTGAGAAATGATGCTATAACAAGACCACAAATTTAATAATCCATTTCATGTCTTGCTATGGCTGCCTTTCCCTCCTTATATACAAGTGGAAGCCTTATCATCTTGGGTCCCACTCATTATGGTTTCCTTCACCATGGAATCTTCCTACCACTATCACTGCACTGTCTCCAAAGATGATCTCCACCTCTTATCCCAGCGTTGTTGACTTAGTCAAACTTAACCTTGTCCACATGCAAATGTCCCTTTTCACACATGAGGGTGTTAAATCTAGCTCCTATGATGATCCCTTTTCACATTATGAGGGATTTTATTCATATTTTTAATATGCATGGGCCTCCTTACCAATTTATTCAACTGCTAGGTGATAAAAACAAAAATCAATATTCCAATTAGTTTCATGATAATTTTGGAATATTACAGTCCACCCCTCCCAAATGTTGCTTTTCCTCAAGCAACTACAAGGATAGAGCTGAAGAGCCTTCTCTTCTCCCCCTGTAGCATCCTCATATGATAAAAGCCTCCAAGGATCAAGATGTTGTATCATCAATACATCTCTAAGTTTCCCCCCCAAGTATGCAAGCTAGCTTTTGGTGAGCATCCAAAATATCTATCATCATGTAAAATTCAAACATCCAGGGAGGCAAAAATGGGTTGTTTAACGACCGTCTTAATCTCCAAAAATAATTACTGAAAGTGAAAATCCTAGTCCCCTTAGTTGATCTTTTGAAGAATCCTTCTTATAAATCTCAGGTGTCTCAATTTATGCTCCCTTATGGAGTAGCTCTTCCCTCGGATAGTCATAACCTCGAGGAAGAGAGACATATGGTAGTATTTGGCAGGAAACATTTTAAGGATGGACATTTATCTTAAAGTTTAGAAAAATTGGCAAATATTAGTAGTCCCCAATATGTAAATTGTAAAAAAAATTATGTTTTTTTTATAAAAATATTTAGTTTTCTAATAATTTTATATTAGTATATATAAAATTTTGGCAATTTTTAGGGTAAATTAATTATATACTATAAAATTTGGGCGAATCAATTAAAAAAAAATAGAAATTGGTGAATCTTTTTTTGGAAAAAGCATGGAAAATTAGCCCACCTGTGAATATTAGCCCCTAAAATTTTCCCTAGTATTTGGCCGACATGTGGAAGAGTTAGACTCAACAACCCCCCTGTTCTATGTATCCTTGGTCATCCATGAACTACTGCTACAAAATTGCATGTTGGATTCAGGGGATTCCCACAACCTATTGCCTTTGTCAGTCATCGAGCAACTAGGGTTGTAGATTACTCGCCCGTACAAAGATCTGTATTCTTTCGATTCCAAAAGGATTAAATGTTTGGGAATGATTAAAGATCTGGTGGTAAACCTGGCCCAGATCCTAGCCAAAAGTGTCGTGATGGACATTGTGTTTGCTGATATCCCAACCTAATTTGGGATGCAGTTTTGTAGATCATGGGGGACTAAGATAGGTGGGTCGATTAAACTCGACATCACTTATGCTACCATCCCAGTATTCGGAGGACAATAAATGAGGTTATATCGGGAATCCAGATTCATGAAGATGATGACTAAAGTTGATGGTTTAGTCAGTTCCCCTGTGTATAGCAAGGAAGGTGAGTTTTATTGCTTAATTCTTGAGGAGGATGATGATTTATTACAGGAACCAGCGTTCCACCCTTTGAGACCAAAAAATTTTGCAACTAATGAAGAGAGGGGCATATGGAATCTACATTTTGATGGGGCTAATTTGAGAGAAGGAAATGGAGCATGAATCCTTCTAATCTCACCTACGGGTTAGTTGGTACCTTTCTCTTTAAAGTTGGAGTATGAAGCTACAAAAAATGTGACAGAATATGAAGCACTGCTACTAGGGCTGTAGACAACTAAGAACATTAAAATTCAGTGCCTCAAAGTCTTCGGAGATTCAGAGTTGGTGGTGAGGAAAATCAAGAATCAATGCCAAGCTAAACACCCTTGGCTTAGAGCTTATAGGAATGAAGTATGGGATCTAGTGGAGAATTTCTTCCTGGATTTTAACATATGATTCATGCTGAGAGATTAGAATTGGATGGATGGTTCGCTTGCTATTGCAGTTAGCAATTTTTTCCCACCATATAATCTTCTCCTCAGGTATGAATTCGAAGTATGTTATCGTCCCTCTATCCCAGATAACGTTAAACACTAGAAATTTTTCATCGAGACCATTGGAGAGTTCTCTAACATGGTGATTGATGATGTGGAAGAGGAGCTTGAAGAGAAGCCTAAAAAAAAGTGGGAAGAGTCGGTGGTAGGACATCGGGTACTACACCTAAAAGGGAATTTCATCCCCGTAGGCCTTGTGCCCTTAGAGAGATTGTTTTACAGGAATGACATCCTGATTAACCCCACCAAGTTGACATAAGAATACCAAGTGGATGATATAAATATTGGGATGAAGGGAGATTTGAAAATAGTAAAGTTGTCTGAAAAAGTCTCAAGGGAGTATAGAGATCAATACTTCTGGTTATTTCAAGCTTACATAAATGTTTTTGCATGGTCATACTAGGACCTGAAAACATTTGACGTAGAAATCATATAGCACAAGATCCCACTTAGGGGAGGTTCCAAGCCACATAAGAAGAAACTGAGGCAAATTAATCCATTGTTGCTTCCATTTATTGAAAAAGAAATAAAAAAGTTGTTGAGGGCCATTATTATAGTCCCTTTGAGATACTCGGAGTGGGTGGCCAACCTGGTCCTGGTCAGAAAGAATAATGGGAAATAAGGTTGTGTTTAGATTTTCGGAACTTAAATAGGGCATCTCTCAAACACAACTACCCTCTCCCCAAGATGGACCACATACTACAGAAGCTGGTGGGATATTCCTAGATTTCTATGATGGATGGTTTCTCTGGGTATAATCAGGTGGTGGTTCTCCCTGACGATCAGAATAAAAAAACATTCACTACACCATGGGGAATGTTCATGTATGCCCAGATGTCATTCAGCCTAATGAATGCAGGAGCCACTTTCAAGCGAGCGATGGATATCGATTTTGTTGGAGAACAAGACAAATTAGTGGTGATATACCTAAACAATATCACTGTGTTTTAAAATAATGATGCCAAGCACATCGAGCACCTGTGCCAGACCTTTGAGAAGTTCCGTAGGTATGGTTTATCACTTAATCCTCAAAAATCCATGTTTTCTCTAGAGGAAGGAAAAATTTTGGGACACATTATAACAAAAGAAGGGGTGAAAATTGACCATAAAGGAGTAGAGGTAATCAATGGCATATCACTGCCTCAAAATAAAAAGGAATTCCAAGTTTTCCTAGGACGCATAAAATTATTAAGGAGGTTTATCCTGAATTATGCTGAGATAGTTCGACACATCACAAAGATGCTCAGAAAGAATAATGAAGTAAAATGGACCATAGAGTCGCGAGTGGGTTTCAATAGAGTTAAACATGCTTTTGCAGAAGCACTAGTATTGGCGGGTCCTAACTACAGTAAGTCATTTATGATATTCTCCTTTGCATATTCCCACAAAATAGTTGCAGTGTTACTGCAGAAGAATGTAGATGGGTATGGGCAACCCATTGGCTTTTTTAGCCAGGTACTTTGGGACACAAAGTTGAAATATAATATTCTAGAGAAGTAGGCGTACACCCTGGTTAAGTCCCTGAAATATTTTCGAATGTATGTGCTACAGTCTTCCATAACCATTTTTGTTCCCACAACTGCGGTGAAATATATTTTGATCCAGGGGGACAGTGAAGGCAAGTGAGGCAAATGGAATGCCAATATCCAAGAGGATGAACTGGAAAACCGCCCCACGAAGCTCATGAAAGGAAAAGGGCTAGCAAAAATATTGTTTGAGTCAAATAATCAAACATTGGGCATAACTTTGTCCATGGAAGGAGGAGAGGTACCTGAAGGTGTGAATGAATAGCCTAGAATAGAAACCACATGACAAAAAATCCACATGAAGTACCTGCTCAGCACTTGGTAAAAATATATCATAGAATATCTCCCCACTCTTAGGTTTCCCCTAAACTTTGATAAGGCAAAATATTGTGTTAGTCATCAGTAATATTTTCTAGTTGTTAATGACTAAATACTTGTCCTAAATTTCTAAAAACAAGATTCATGAATATTGTGAGTTTTAGAAATCTCACTACCTTCATTATCATTAAGATATTTTTTTTACTATTTCATTATTATTTCATGTCATGGCCAAGTCACCACTCCTATAAGACCCCTCATGGGCTCACGACACTCATATTTATCCTATTTTCACACCCATAAACTTAGTACTCTATTTTTTCTTTGCCTCACCCCTCCACTTGCCCTATAAGAATACCAATCAGTCTACTCCTTCTCATATTCACCAAATGTCTCAAACATTGAAGATCTAAAAACTATCTATGTGGGCTCTTTACATAAATCAAGTACATTGGATTTTCGATCTTCAATACATCAATTTGTCAAAAAGCTCTGTTTTTTATACTTAAAGACCTTAAGCCAAGATTTCAGTCAAAGACCAAGTCAGAGAGATTTCCACTAGGTCACTATGGTTTCATAGGTTGTAGGGTTATCTTTGGTGCTCCAAATCAATTTTTTCCATGAGCTGGAAAGCTGAATCAAAATGTGAAAAATATCAGCACTTGGTTGTCCAAGTTAGATCAAGAAAATCTCCAAGGAGTTTTTCATGATGAATATGGTTAAAGAGAAGGTAAAATAAAGAATATAGGCTTCCATCATCAACAACAAAAGAAAATTTCAAGAGACTGTTGTAGATGAATTCTAGGTTTTTCCAAGCCAAATGTCTCCAACACCAAGAAGTATCAGATGGGGGTAAATCATTATGTCATGGCACCTGCAACAAATCAGAAGTGGCCAAAAGGAGATGGCATATATGGTTATGAAGAAAAAAACACTTATCAGAGATAGGTTTGTTATGCCTCAAGAAAATCAGTGCGAATGGCCCAAACATAGTAAAACATGAGACTCAAGCAAAAAATCTACAAAACAGAGTGATAAAGGCACAAATGGGTCAAAGGAGGTCAAAGTCCACCATGTCACTTACCTGAAAAGAAACAAAGAAAATGATTAGAAAGGGAAAAAACCATCTGAATGTTTTTAAGTCACATATTGTAAAAATTCAAAAAGGATATCAGCCAAAGTGATAAAGAGGCAAAAAAACATTAGAATGTGGGTTTGCAAGAGGTAAATGTATCTTCCTAAGACAATAAAAAGGTCGATTTGTTTATCACTCAACTTCATTTTCCACCTGCAAAAGAGTGAAAAATGTTCAAAAAGTAAAATTTCTAAGTTTAGTGGGAAACTTGACAAAGTCACTTGGCACTATGCTTTGGAGTAGGCAAAACATCTAGGGCACCTGGTGCTTCATGTAGAGGAGAAATTGTAGTGTAAATTTACATTACGCTACACCCAGAGAAGAGAGTGTTGCGATTACACCTGTGAGCTAACCGTTCACCCAGAAGGAGGACCTGATAGATAGAGGAAAGGCTCGGCAGGCCTGCACTCGGGCATTGTTGTGCCCAGGAGGACCTGACTAGCCCATTTTTTGCATAGTGATGCGCCTAGGAGACTCAGAAGACCTGCAAGCGGGCAGCGCTGTGCCCAAGAGTACTCAATTGGCTAGTTTTTTCTTGAGGTTGTGCTTAGGAAAAAAATCATCTTCTGCTTGCAAAATTGCCAAAAATGATGAAAATGACCCCTCCAAGCTGCTTCCAAGAAACTGCAAAAGAGTCAAAAAATTGGTAAGTGGACATTTTCCCCCCTTGTCAAGTGAAATCATGAATTAATGGTTAAAGGAGATTGACTAATCCCTAGTGCCTACAAACCATAATTTATCATGGTAAACCATCTATTTTGACCTCCAAACAAGAAATTATCAATTAAGGGTAGTGTGAATTAGGATAACTGCAATCAGTTCAAGTTAAGCCCTCCTCCAAGATCAAACCAAATCATTCAAAACCCACCTCAATCTCACTCATTTAGAAGAGCTACCCTCACCATCATTTCATTTCACTCCTCCTACCTCAGTTTTATAAGCAGGCCTGAGTTTTTCTAAAGGCAGCCCGAGTCACCATGTCAAGAGAAGAAGGAAGTATGGGTGGTGAAGGAGGTCAAGTGCCTATGAGGCCAAAGCACAAGGGTGGGAAGGTTAAAAAATTTGAACCCAAAGACAGAGTGGAGATTAATTCCTCCCCCATGATTCTCACATGCATTCAAAATGTGGGGTGTTTCCAATTTTGTAAGGAGGTCAAACAAGTGGAAAATCACCCAGAGCTCACAAGGTTTTTCATTCTTAACCTACATAATAAAAAATCAAGCCTTGCAGGGTTAGATTTTGAGCTATCAATAGATACCATTACTTAGGCTACTATACTTCCTGATGTTGGTGAAAAGTGGTTCAAAAGGTCAAAATTGGACATCAGCTACTATGAGCCTTTCCTCAACCCTAGGTACAAAGAAGGCTACAAGACTATTTATCCTTTCTCATACCTACTAGAGAGGCATGCACCCATAATGAAGGTCATCATGAAATACTTTACATATGAGGGGAGATACTCCAGGCTCTACTCTTACCATATCATATTACTCATGCATTTCACTAGGTTCAAGATGCTTCATTTTCCCTATTACTTGTATAGAAGTATCGACAAGATGTCTTTTGTTGTCTGAATGAGGAGTTGTTTTCAACAAATGTGTAGTTTTTTCCACCATTACTCGATCAATATGGTGGTACTACATCAGTTGGAACAAAATGGAATACTTTGGGAGGTGTTCATAGCTTATGAAGTATTCAATAGCCCTCAGCCCCATCATCAGCTTAATTTACCCTCATCATATCATCCTCTTCCCTCCACTCCTCCATCTCCTCCTATAGATAACGCCTCATCATCTACCCAAGTATCCTCTTCTAAATAAAACCTCACTCCATCACCTTCTCCTGATGCATTGGAATAGGAAGGAAGTGTTAGTGGGAAAGATAGTGAAAATGAGGTTGAAGGTGACAATGAATCAGTCCAAAGTGAATATGAGGGTGATGATGATTTGAACCAACAAGAGGCAGAAAACATGGAAACAGAGGAGGATGATGACAATGTAGAAAATGAAGAGGATGAAAACAACAGTCACACTAAAAGCCCTAATGATAGTCCAAAAAATGATGCTCATATTCATGACAAAGATGAGGAAAAAGAGGTAGAGAGAAGCCCAAATGAAGATGATGAGAGTGCAGAAAATACAGATATTGAAGGTAGAAGTGACACCCATGAAGCAAGCCTCAGTGATGAACATGACAACAAGGAGGGAAACAGTCATGAAAATCATGAACACAGTGAAGAAAGTGAAGAGGTTGATTTTCAAATTGAAGATCACAAGAATGAAGAGGTAACAAGCTTCAATGAAGAACAAAATTATAATGTAGAAATCAATGAAGAGGTTGAGAGTGGTGATGATGTTGAGAACAAATAGGGAAATGATGAAGCAGAAAACATGATGGCTGATGATACTAATGATAAAAATGAATATTTTGATGATAGCAGCAAGAATCATAGCCATGAGGAAGACACTAACAAGATCACCACCAAACTTCTTCCATTGACATATCAAAGAGGACAAAGGCTTGTGTTTTCTTCCTCTAAAAGGCAAGGGACCACGCCATCCACCTTAGTTCAAAATATTGACAAGGGAAAACAAAAGGTAAAGGAAGAAGAAGAAGACTAGGAGGTTGAGAGAGAGTTTGAAATCATTTAGGTGGATAGTGATGAGGAGAATGAAGCAAGAATCTCAAAATTTCTCATCCAGAACAAAAATTCCCTCACTGAGGACCTCCAAGAGAATTTATATAGGGCCAAGAGTGTGAACGATGCCCTTGAGATGGAAAATAGGTAGCGAGGAGCACAAATTTCAATTTATGAGGCTAGAGACATAAAATATTGGAAAGAAGCCCAAAGGGCACAGGTAAACATAGAAGAGTTCATGGGTACCTATGAGGAAAGTGAAGATGAAGAAGGGAAGTCTAGGAGGAGACCTAGAACCATGGGTTTGAAGAAGGCATTGGAAAAACAAAGAGAACAAGAATCAGCCTTAGCAAATCTGCTCCCTCTAGATGAGTTGTTGGCCATGGAGATAACACATTATCAGGAGCCTTGGTTGGAAAGAGCCAACATACACTTGGAGGCTAAATTGAAGAAAGCAAATCAGGATCTTGATCTCCAAAGGAAAATGACCAAGAATTATGCCCGAAGGAACCAAGTTGCAAGGGCTAAACTCAAAAAAGCCCAAACCAAGATCCAAGCACTCAAAGAGGCAAAAGGAAAATCTAACCTTGGAATCTTGGCACAAGCTTCTCTATAGGTATCTCAAACCCCATGAGTCACACATCCACCAAATTCGAGACAATTTTGACAAACTTTTGGTTTTTTACAAATTTTGAGGCTTCTAAGCGTAGCACCCCTGGCGCTACGCGTTCATTTCGAGCATCTTTAGGAGGCAAACTTTGTATTTTTGGAATCCTTGACTCAAGTACATTATTCTCACCCAATTTCAAAGCATTTGAATCATTTTTTATCCCTCAAAAGGCTAAAAAACACCCTATTCTTCACCATTCTGCCTCATTTACAGACCTGGAGTTGATCCTAGAGAAGTTTTGGAAATTTTTCCTTTTGAATAGGTTAATGTAGCTAAATTAAGAAACCACAGGTATATTTGGAGATTAGATTCATCAAAATTTCCAAGGAGCCATCACGGAGCTAATTTCGACATCTAGAAGTCCCTCAAAACTTGGCTGCAAGTGGGACACATTTTCATGTGCATATGCTGTGCCCTTGGACCTCTGAAGCTACCCTCTTGCAAAAGTCAACAAAACACACTGAAGGATATTTTCGAGATTTTTTGGGCTAGTCATTTCAGACTTGATTTAGGAGTTATGTTTAAGTTATATTTCAATTATTTCAATAGTTATTATGTGCCTTGGGCCTTGCATGGCCTCTTTGGACATAAATTACATTTAGGATGTATTTATGATTTTCTAGAAGCCTCTTAGGGTTTCAACCTCCTCATTTTCTAGTTAAATAGAGCATTGAGGACTTATTGTAATTGTTGGATGCTTACTGAGAGTAATATACACATTTTAAGATTGAAGAGAAATTGGCTTTGGTGCTTGATGATGGCTTTGGACTGTGCATCTGTGGATTGAGCTCACTCTTAGGATTTGTTAAGCTTGGTTATATGGTGATGTATTCCATATTTCTATTTTTTTCTTTAGTTATTAATTATTTTTATGGTTCATTTAATCATAGGATAGAAATATTAGATTAGGATATGCCTTTGGCACCCTGCTTTTGTTGGGAAAAATGCGAGAGGGGGTGAATCGTTATTCTTTGCATAATCAAATCTTTTTACTTTTTCATTCCTTAAAACCCACATACGCCTTTCCTTCGTAAACTGGCGTATATACGCGGATATCCTTCATAAAACTCGCGTATACACAAAGATCTAATTATGCCATTAATTCTTCACTTATATCATTCCATCATTCATTCATTAGATGTTCAATAAACAGTAAACATGTGCAGTAAGAACAGAATAAACCATCACACATAAGCATCACACATGAACACCGGGATTTTAGGTGGAAACCCAAGTCGGGAGAAAACCACCGCTGTAGTTGCTCAGCCTTCAATATTTTATTATAGAGAAAACATCTTATAACATATGTGCTAGTGCAGACTCCTACCAGCACGCAGGCACCCACCTGCGCTCGTTTACCAGCCTCTCCTGGAAGGGAGCTCCAACCCCCTGACTCGTTTACCAGCCTCTCCTGGAAGGGAGCTACGACCCCCTGACTCGTTTACCAGCCTCTCCTGGAAGGGAGCTACGACCCCCCGATCTCGTTTACCAGCCTCACCTGGAAGGGAGCTACAACCCCGTGACTGAAGGCTACAACCTTCAGCACCACCTTGGACCACGTTTCATCAATTTTCACACTGGATCCAACAACTTCAATAGAACACCACTTGCAGGCCACATTTCATCATATTTTCATACTGGACCCTTTCCATACTTTTAAGCACAAACATACATCACCAATAGATACATATCAACACAGATCAGATAGCAGAAACACAGCAGATCAGATCAGATATTTCATACCCCTTGCTTCAGCAAACCCTAGTTTGCATACGCGCTTTCCCTTCACTGATGTCGCGTATATACGCGCTTCCGTCCACACAAACCAGCATATACCTCAGTGTATATTTTATTGCGCATACGCGCTTTCTCTTCGCTGAAGCCGCGTATATACGCGCTTCCTCCGCGGCGAAGTAGCGTATAGATTTTCAATGATTACAGAGCTGCATACTTCATCAGATCAGATGTTCAATTCAGATTTACCCTTTTCACTTCAGACAGATGTTCGCCTAGATGTTCGCCTCATCACAGATCTAGGTCTTCCATAAGCAGATCTAGCAGATACAAGTGCATTTCAGATCTAGATCCCCTTCTTCATCATTGGTGCATCATACCTTCAGATTTGTCTTCAAGTGTAACCCTTTCCATTCAGATCTACTTCAGAGAGAAGTATTCATTCAAGCTCAGACATCTTGCACTCACACTCATGATTTGCATAATGAATTTCATCTCTTTATATAGGTTTATCCTTTTTCAATACCATGAGCCCCTTTTTCAATACCATGGGCCAAAACAATACCATGAGCCCAAAACTACTTGGACGGGGTCAATTAGGCGGATCATTACCCAATACCATGGGTCAATACCATGGTGGTTACCCTTGGTTTTGCACTTTTTGAGCGCTTTAGCCCATACGCGACTTGGCACGTTCTTTTCCGCGTGCATATGCGACTTCCCCTAGGCCAATCCGCGTATACCAAGAGACATACTCTTTTTCATCATACTTTGAGTACATTCTGAAATCCTTTCTTCATAGCCTTCTGTACACACTGTAGAAACATCATATTTTCTTCATCAGGAACACATTCTCTTAAGCACAACTTCATCAGGTGGATTTCCATCAAGGACAACACATGTCAATAGTCACATGTCTTCATCTTCATTCAGTGGGTTGCCATCAAGGACAACATCCTGCATCATATTTCCAACAATCTCCCCCTTTGGACTTGATGGCAACCACGATGGTGTTTGGTCACCACAGCAGATAGGTACATTAAGAATACAATGACACCATGTCATTCTCCCCATTTTTACCATGTCACTCTCTCCATTTTTGGCATCATTCAAACACCATGTCACTCTCCCCCTTTGACATCAAGGGCAAAGGGCACATCATTATCTTCATTCAAACATCATGTCACTCTCCCCCTTTGACATCAAGGGCAAAGGACAAAACCAGCAGATCAAAACCAACACACTCTCCCCCTTTGACATCAAGGGCAACGGGCGGATCCAACACACTCACCCCTTTTCTCCTCATGTAGAAGAAGCGTTCTGCAGATCTGATGTATACTGAAGTGACCAAGCTCCCCCTGAGTTCATGCTGAATCTTCAAACATATTTTCAATGAAGTACATGACTCTATGAAGTTCCTATCACCAATGACTCATACTTACATCAAATATCCAACCAAGTGGATTTACATATGAGACTCAAGTACCCAACCAAGTGGGTTTACACATTTCAATTCAGCTACCCAACCAAGTGGGTTTACAAACATGACTCGCTACCCAACCAAGTGGGTTTACAAATTGACAAGTCCTTACATGACTGAATATTACAATTTTACAACATGGGTCTCAACCAGACCTTTTCATCAAAGTAAAAATGAAATTTCATAATTAATACCAAAAATACCACAAGAGAGATCATATATCAGAACCACCATAATGCCAGCAATGCATTATACTCAGCAAAACTAATGCTCCCCCTGAATCTGTGCAACCAAGCAGTCTTTCCAAATGAATAAGGCTCCCCTTAGTTTGTGCATCCTGAAAACTTCCACCAACAAATCATCAAGGCATCTTCATCAAAACATTAGAAACAGAATTATGAGAACTGGAACACCACCAGAGATACCAAACAGTATCAGAGATACCAAACAGCACTGCAGCTGTGCTGAAGAATGCTGAACCAACCAAAAATTGCCAGCAACCAAACATACGCGGTTTTATGTGCAGGAACTCGCGTATATACGCGACTGTGTTTCAGGAAACCCGCGTATCCCAAGACATCTTCTAAATTTCAACCAGATCTGATTCTCTGTGAGGCAAAGACAGTGTTCAACTTCTTTCTGAGACATTTGAATGCTTCCCTGGACTACAGATAGATAGAACGGTGTAGTTGTGTCTTCAAGCGTCATCCAACGGTTGTGGCATCAGTACAATAGTAACCAAGCCTTCAGATTCTTTGCAGCATCAATACAATCTTTCCAAGAGAGATTCTCATATCAGAACAACATCTTCACATAGGTGTCAAGCAATCATCCATGTGGTCCAACATCACCATGATCTTCAATATTTAACATGAAGTAACATATGTAGGCAAAAGATCTCTCAACCATAGTAACACACTCTGCATGATTTATTTCTGAATCAAATGACATCCAACTCATCCATGTGTGAGTACAAAGGATACTTATCAGCAACCAGGGCTCAAAAACTCATCATAATAAACCATGTACCAAGACATTATCATTTGAGCATGAGTATCACAAAAACCAAGAATAAGCAGTCATATTGCCAACAATGCAATCATTAGTATTCAACCTGCTGCTCCCCCTAAACCAGTGCTCTTCCTTAACTTGTGCAATCTGAAACACCTTCAACAGCAAGTCATCAGCAACAATCTCTGCATGATCAGTCCTCATCTCCGAGTTATAAGACTTTCATCTCAACAACGAATGCTCTTCATCATAAAGCAACCAGGCTTCATCCATAATCTTCAACACAAGAACCCATGTATCATTTTATTATCATGAGTATAACCAGAATAATGCTAACAGTACAATCATTAGCAGTCAGACTGATGCTCCCCCTGGACCTTTGCTCCAGATCTTCAGCTATCAGATAAATTTTCTCATCATCAATGCATACGCGGCTGTGTCAGCTGTAAATCGCGTGTATACGCGACTTTGTTTCATAGAACCCACGTATGGAAAGAGAAATATAGAAAATTTCACACCTTCATCTTCTCCTGCAAATTTACCTTCTGTTCCTGTCTTTTCTTCACACCAGATGCTCTGTTAGAAGTAAACATAACCAGAATAATCAAATCAACCTTGAGAGTCATCATGCATTGCTCCCCCTGTGACGATACATTACTAAATCTCAGAATGTATCCCACATCATTCCTGCAGTCAATCAGAGAAGTAAGCTTCAGAAGCGGATGACTGCAGTAGGGTCTGAATTCCCTACGTTTCTGATCGGTCCTCCTTCATTTTCCAAATTTTCTTGAGCTTTCCAACTGTGTGCTGAAAATCGTCCACTTTCCCAGATCTGTTCATCCTGCATTCTTTTTCTACATGTCCATACTTGTTACAAGCATAACATCTCATGTGGCCAGAGAAATAAACATAAGAATCATAATGAGTATTTCTATTCTTCCTTCTTTTACAATCAGCTGCTTTATGTCCATACTTGTTACATGAAAAACAATATCCCCTGAAGAAGCTAGAGTACCTTTCTGAGTAGAACTTGTTTGTTTGTGGCTGAAATGATCTGCTCCTGCAATTTTCTGCAACATGCCCATAATTATGACATTTAAAACATTCAACGTTCTTGAATGAATTCTTTTGAGAATTCATGATTGTTGGTTGATCTTTTGTTTCTTTCAACACATCAGGTTTTGCATTGAGATCTTCTGAATTTTTGGCACTTCCTTGTGAGCTAGATTCTCCTTTAACAGTTTCATGGAAACCAAGACCATGTTTGATAGTAGGAGACCTTTGATTACTCAGAATATTGTCCAGAATATTAGTACTATCATGAAACCTCAACAGTTTTACCTTTTCTTCCAATTTACCTTTGAGAATGTTTACCTCAACCTCCAAGGCTTGACATTTCTTTGTCATGCTTTCTTCTTTTCTTCTTCCATCTTCAACTTGATCCTTCAGATTTAAGATCTCTTCTTTCAGCCAATTTTCGTTTTCTTCACATGTTTGTTCCAGCTCTTCATTCTTCTTATTTTATTTTTCCAGATCTTCTTTGAGAGAGATAATTTCTGCTTCAAGGCCTTCTTTTTCAAAGGATTGTAGAGGTTCCTCATTCTCCTTACTTGATGCTTCTAGCTCTGTTTGCAGAAAGATGATAGCAGCTTCAAGTCCTTCATTCTTCTTGCTTGATTTTTCAAGATCTGCTTCTAGATCTTTAATTCGATTGGATGCATAAGTATGAAACCTTTGATACTTGTCCACCTATTCATTCAGCATTTCTATTTGATCTTTCATTTGTGAGATCATCTCTTTATAGATAGTTTCTTGCTTATTGTATGAACTTTGTAGTTCTTCTTCTTTAATCTTGAGAGCTTCTTCTAGATCCACAACTTTACTTCCACTATCTTTACTATTGTTTGCACAAAGAAGAGTATTACAAGTGGCCTTCTCCTTTTTCTTCTTTGCCATGAGTGCTTGTAGATCTTCGTCAGAATCTGTTTCATCTTCTTCAATTTTTGCTATACATGATTTCTGAGATATCTCCTTTTCTCGAGTAACCTTCTTCTTTTGCTTCTTAGCCATGAGCACTTTCAGATCTTGGTCAGAATCTTCTTCATCTTCACTGGACACTTCATCATCATCTTCTTTTGCATAATAACTCTTTCTCTTCTCAAATTGTTTCCCTTTACCATGATTTTCTCTATAAGGACATTTAGCAGCATAATGACCAACTTTTCCACACTCAAAACATTTGAAGGGAAGCTTACCTTTGAATCTTCCAGTGCCTAGTTGGAGCTTTCTCACGAAATTCACTTCTTCTTCATCGGATATATAGCTGGATTCTTTGACAACTTCCTTTTCCTTTCCTTTTGTAGATGCCTTAAAAGCAGCTTCTCTTACTTGAGAAGGGTCTCCTTGTCTCATTTCAAAAGCAGTCAGAGTACCATGTAATTGAACAATAGTAAGAGTTTGCAAATCTTGCCTTTCTTCAATAGCTGAAACTTTAGAGTCAAATTTTGAAGTCAATGATCTTAAGACCTTTTCCACCAGAGTAGTATCAGTTATGGTTCCACCCAAATTTCTCATTCGATTTACAATATCATCCAGACGAAGAAAGAAACTGGCAACACTCTCATCACTATGCATCTTCAAATTTTCATATTCAATTCTAAGAGTTTGGAGTTTTTCACTTTTTACCTTTGTGTCTCCTTCATAGCTTAGAATTATTTTGTCCCATATTTCTTTTGCTGAATGTAGCTGCATCACTTTAGCAAATTCTGATTCAAACATGCTTCCCAATAAGACATTCACTGCTTTGGCATTGATTTCATACTTCTTTCTTTCAGCTGCATCAGTAGGAATACTTGTCGGGTATTGATAACCTTCTTCCATGATTGCCCATACATCTGCACCAAGACTTTGCAGATATGCTTTTGTACGTACCTTCCAGAATATCAGATTGCTTCCATTGAATAGAGGTGGCTTTATAGACATTACTCCTTCTTGACTTCCCCTTGTGACGGATCTCCTTTAAGCGATCAAGCTTCTGCACAAGGACCTGCTCTGATACCAATTGTTGGGAAAAATACTGAGAGGGGGGGGTGAATCAGTATTTACTGCATAATCAAATATTTTTACTTTTTCATTCCTTAAAACCCATACGCTCCTTTACTTCAGTAAACTAGCGTATATACGCGGATCCCCTTTATGAAACTAGCGTATACACAGAGATTTAGATATGTCATTAAATCTTCACTTAAACCATTCCATCATTTATTCATCAGATATTCAATAGGTAGTAAACATGTGCAGTAAGAACAAAATAACCATCACACAAAACATCACACATGAACACCAGGATTTTTAGGTGGAAACCCAAGTCGGGAGAAAACCACCGCTGCAGTTGCTCAGCCTTCAATATTTTATTATAGAGAAAACATCTTACAACATATGTGCTGGCGCGGACTTGACCAGCACGCAGGCACCCACCTGCGCTCGTTTACCAGCCTCTCCTGGAAGGGAGCTCCAACCCCCTGACTCGTTTACCAGCCTCTCCTGGAAGGGAGCTACGACCCCACGATCTCGTTTACCAGCCTCACCTGGAAGGGAGCTACGACCCCCTGACTGAAGGCTACAACCCTCAGCACCACCTTGGACCACGTTTCATCAATTTTCACCCTGGATCCAACCACTTTAATAGAACACAACTTGCAGGCCACAATTCATCATATTTCCAGACCGAACCCTTTCCATACTTTTAAGCACAACCATACATCATCAACAGATACATACCAATTCAGACAACCCAGATCAGATAGCAGTAATACAGCAGAACAGATCAGATGTTTCATACCCCTTGCTTCAGCAAACCCTAGTTTGCATACGCGCTTTCCCTTCACTGATGTCGCGTATATACGCGCTTCTGTCCACACAAACCAGCGTATACCTCAGTGTATATTTTATTGCGCATACGCGCTTTCTCTTCGCTGAAGCTGCGTATATACGCGCTTCCTCCGCGGCGAAGTAGCGTATAGATCTTCAATCATTACAGAGCAGCATACTTCATCAGATCAGATATTCAGTTCAGATCTACCCTTTTGCTTCAGACAGATGTTCGCCTAGATGCTCGCCTCATCACAGATCTAAGCCTTCCATAATCAGATCTAGAAAATACAAGAGCAATTCAGATCTAGATACCCTTCTTCATCATTGGTGCATCATACATTCAGATCTATCATTCAAGTGTAACCCTTTCCATTCAGATATACTTCAGAGAGAAGTATTCATTCAAGCTCAGACATCTTGCTCTCACACTCATGATTTTCACAATGAATTTCTTCTCCTTATATAGGTTTATCCTTTTTCAATACCATGAGCCCCTTTTTCAATACCATGGACCAAAACAATACCATGAGCCCAAAACAACCTGGACGGGGTCAATTAGGCGGATCATTACCCAATACAATGGGTCAATACCATGGTGGTTACCCTTGGTTTTGCACTTTTTGAGCGCTTTTGCCCATACGCGACTTGGCACGTTATTTTCAGCGTGCATACGCGACTTCCCCTAGGCCAATCTGCGTATACAAAGAGACATACTCTTTTCATCATATTTTGAGTACATTCTGAAATCCTTTCTTCATAGCCTTCTGTACACACTGTAGAAACATCATATTTTCTTCATTAGGAACATATTCTCTTAAGCACAACTTCATCAAGTAAGTTGTCATCATCTTCATCAAGAGGGTTGCCTTTCAGGACAACACTCAGCAACATATCACATGATTTACATCATTTACCAAGTCCATCAAGTCAAGATTTAGTGGGTTGCCATCAAGTTTACCACTGCGCATCACTCTTCCAGCAGCTTTGTCTACATCCTCTGATTTCTATGTTTTCTTCCTCATAGTTTTGCTAAAGAGTCCTTGAATGCTCTTTGGTGTTACTAAGATGTTATGTTAAATTTCTATATATTTTCAAGAAAGTTATAGAGAATCCTTCATTTTTCTCTTATCTCACTTGTCTATTGTTTTTAAGAGCTTCTTAGCATGTTGATATTGAATAAAGTTAGGTCCTTCTATTACTAGTATAGTCCCCTATTGTTGTTAGTATAACCCCCTTATTGTTATTATTGTACCCCTGTAACCCCCATATTGTTATTACTGGCACTTACATTATTATTGTTAGGTCGGCTAGGATTACATTGTGGCCTGGACTCCTATATATAGAGAGGAGGTTTTGTCATTTGTATCATCCAAGAATTGTTCATTTCATGTATTTAGGTTTCCCCCTCGAAGTGGCTGATTTCTAAGGCATTGATCTCTCTTTTCTTCTATTTTTGGATCTCGTTTCATAAAATTTGGTATCAAAGCTTTGGATTCTAGGGCTTCATTACTCCAAATAGTTCATCGTGGAATTTTCGCTATAACTTTTTTTATAAAAAGTTTCAAAAGTAGAAATATTTAGAGTGAAAAGCTGAAATCCTGAGGAACATCATCGCAACATTTCAGAGCTTGGTTTGCAATATTTTCATAGTTATGAGCTTTGGAAGTTAGGGATTTTTGCAGGATCCTCAATTTAACCTAAACAGGTTATCGCAGAATATTCGCTATAATTTTTTTTCTACGTAGGTTCAGAAGCTGAAATTTTCATAGAGTAGAGCTGAAATTCTGAGGAAAATCTTGTACAAATTTCATATCATGGTTCACAACATTTTTGGAGATCTGATCTCTGGAAGTTAGGATTGTTTCAGGCACCTAAATTTCATCTCAAAGAGGTGATCATGGGAAAAACATCATAACTATCGCTCTGAGCATCGGATTGGGATTCTGTAAAATGTGGCTGCAAGTACATAGGTTGTAGTTTTGCTATATCAATTTTAGAGCTGAAGGAGGAAACAGTGACATGTGACAGTTCGTGCAAGTTCGCTCTACTGAACCAGTCCATAATTAGGTCATCGTAGCAGATTGGGCATAACTTTATCTTCAAGAATCCAAATCAGGTCAGACCTGTGGCATTTGAAAGTAGATTCAGAGGGCTACTTCAAGGCCTAATTTTAGATATTCATGATCGAAAATCACAGAGATAATTCAGTTTCAATATCGAGCTCCTCAAAATCAAGAAAAAGGTGTGTATTGTTTTTTCAAATTACATAAGTCTTGTTTGAAAAATTAGTTCTAGGTGATTCCAAAGGCCTATTGAGCATATATATCAGTATTGGGTTATAAAATTCCTCCTAAAAATAATTCAGCACCTATTAAGTCTTCATAAGGCTCTACTTTGACTCATGAAGATGAAGAAATGCAACATGAGATATCAGAAATCCAAGAGAAAGTGCAACAAATTTCGCTATTGCAAAGAGAAACAAAAAATGAAATGGATGGTTTGAAGAAAGGCATGGAAACTAAGATGAATGGTTTGGAAGCTAAGATGGATGGCATGGAAGTTGGCATGGAAGCTAATATGGGTGACATGGAAGCTAAGATCGATGAAAAAATGAAAAACGTGAAGAATGATATAAAAGTAGACATCAAAGGTTCAGAAAATTTGATACAAGAAATGTTTCCTAATGGCGAAAAGATAGTAGAGGAAACTCATGATGAGAACAAAATAAATGTTAGTCATGATTTCATAAACTCTAATGTTGGATTAAAGAACCACCATATTGTTGAACCTTTAGTTAAACTGAGAGGGGGGGGGGGGTTGAATCAGTTTAACACCTTCCTGATCTTTTAAAACTTTTCATTAAACTTATTTACACCTTCATTTCATATCCAATTTAATGTGTGAGTAATATTAGAATCTAAGCAGCAGGTATTAGTATAATATAATAGTAGACTTAATATGAGAGCAGCAGGTATTAAGTAGATGATACATATCAGATCAATACATAAATATCATACACAGAGACACCAGATATAAGTGGAAACCCATAAAGGGAGAAAACCACATCTTATTATTGTTGTGATGCAAAGGCAAGCTCCAACTCCCTCTCACCACTATTTTCTGCAGGCACCAACCTACAGGAGGCTCCAACCTCAATTCTGCAAGCGACAACTTGCAAGGAAGCACCAACTCCCTTCAATTTTCTGCAGGCACCAACCTACAGGAGGCTTCAACCTTAGTCAGCTACAACTGACAGCTATCAAGCTGCAACTTGATAGGGAAGCTCCAACTTCCTCAATTTATCAAACTGAATGTTTGCTGATTTACTTCAGATATCAGCTCTGTTCTGTAGCTTCTCTTTTCTGCTCTTCTTCTCTTAATCTTCTCTGCCTTATTCTTCTATATTCTGCATTCTCTATATTTTCTCTCTCTCTCTCTCTTGAGCTTATCAAAATTGGTATTATATATAGAAATTCTCACATGACTGTTTGTATTTCACAAGGAATTTGAAGTGAACAGTCATGACTCTTTGGATTTTGTCTTCTTATTCCTTTTTCCAACTCATTTTTAGAATTACTACAATATGTACAAATTTCCATGCTATAGTGGGATTTTGTCTTTTCCTTAGGATACTTGCCTTTGCATCAAAAATAATAAAAATAATTACAACATTTACATTTTTCAGTTATACATCAATTTCACTCAACTCTTTTTCTCGATTTTGGCTCTATTGGATTTGTTTTTTCTGCTGTTGTTGAGTGACTGTTCTGCCTTCTTCTACTCACTATCTCCAGTTTTCTGAGCTTTTCACTTGTCCAATTCACTTTTGAATCCCTGGAATTTTCTTGTTCACGAACTTTCATCTTTGCACGCTCTCCTCTTCTTTTCTTTTCCTTACACATTCATCCAACCTTACTCTCTTTTTTGTTTTCTCCTGTATGCAGTTCCATGTTCATTGTAGTTATATAATAGTTGATTTTAAATCTTGGCAAGCTTGAATTAACCTGGAAACGTTATACCAGAGTCCAACAATACTCGATGTTCTTTTATTAACTCGCAACCTTAATATATATCAATATATGGTCACACCTTCGTCCTTATTAATTCATAAGCCTTATTATATATTTGATTTGGGCCCACACACCCACAACACATTGCCAACGTGGGGTCAACACGGTCGAATCGTACCTGCGCTAACCTTCGTACACCTTCTTTAAACTCCGGGCATGTTCAACGCGTGATCGTCGTACGATGGCCCGTTTCCAAATGAATGTCCCCTGTCCATTTCACGTGGCTTCCAACGCAAAACGTTAACGCACGATTGCACAATTTAACAAGCAGTTTTGGAATGGGTCCACACGCCATGTGTCAATTCCTATATGGAATCACTCCTCCTTCGGGAAATACCACTTATGGTCGATAGGCGGTGCGATGAATTCTACTTACGGCCTTTACTGTTCATTCTAAACCACGTCACTGTTCCTCTCGCAAGGTTTCGTTCTCCACTCCAGGTTCCGGTCCAACACTTTTACTCCGGGTTCTGGTCTTTTATAAGTGGCCCTATGATATGTATAACACACAGCTCCATTACCATTGCACATCTAATTCTGGTTCCACCTCTATTTATTTTAACACCGTCGTGTTTTTGCTCCGTTAGTGTTATGGGTAACTTCACTGTATTATTGCCAAACATCAACACAGTTCACAGACTTTATTTATATATATATATAAATAACGCCCGGCTTGGAATTTTATAACGGCTCTGCCCTGGAATTGCCTATGCTGCTTCTATCATTCTGCCTCTACCTCTGCCTCTGATAAAGGTTATGTCTCTTATTATATTTTCTTCCTCTGCCTCTGCATGTCTCCTTTATTTCCTTCATTTTCTTCTTTTCTGTCTTTATTTCCATGATAACAGCTCTGTCTCTGTAGCTATTTGTCTTACGCTCTCTCTTTTATTTCATCTTCTCCTTGACTGATGCTACTCCTTAATTCTCCTTTTGCTGCCTCTGCTTCTTTAAATGAACCTGTCTCTACTACTCGACCCTCTCTACATCTTACTGCTTTGCTGCTTTCTTTGCCTTGTTGCTGCCTCAGGTGTTCCTCCTTTGCCATCTCTTTTGCCACCAATGACAACATTTCCAATAGTCTCCCCCTTTGGCATTGATGGAAAAACCTCTCCTTTTTCTTTTCCTCCCCCTTTGGCATCAATGGCAAAGGGTTGATTTTTGCATTTCCTCTCTCTGAGTTATTTTTAGGCCCTCTTCTGTTGACTTTGTACCATGCTGCTCCATAGTGCTGTATAAGACTTGTTGAGAGAACACTTTGAGGATTATCGACTTTGAATATACACTGTAAATTGATACAGTTCTCTCACTTGTATAGAGCTAAAAGTGAGAATAATGATACTTCATAGAATAAATTGTATCAACTTTATCTAGTCAGAGATGTATGATTGGATTCAACAACTAAAAATGCTGAGAGGCTTCAAATGATAATCACTACTCGTCTTTTATGTTTCAGATTCTTAATATAATGTTTCAGAACACAATATTGATCCTTTTTCTCTATAATTGACCTTTTGATGCTTGAATAATGCAGATAACTCTAGGATAATAACTTGGTGTTCTTTTTCCTTAGTCCTTTGATCTTGAGGACCTGATTCATGATTTCCTTGCTGGCTAATCTCCTTTTGGAATGATATTTTCGTTTTTGTTCTCCCCCTGAAATGATATTTTCGTTTTTGTTCTCCCCTGAAATTGTGTTTTCTCTTTATATCAGAGAGTAGCATCTACAGATACTACCCCTAGTTTAGCTCTCAAATATTGAAATGGTTCTCTAGCAAGAGGTTTGGTAAATATATCTGTTGTCTATTCTTTTGTTGGTACATATTCCAGCTTTACTATCTTCTGAGCCACTTGTTTTCGGAGGAAATGATACTTGATTGGAATATGTTTAGTTTTTGAGTGAAGTACAAGATTTTTAGATATACTTACAGCACTTGTATTATCACATTTGATTGAGATAGGTTCATAAATGCTTACCTTCATGTCTTGAAGAGTTTGCTTCATCCACATGACTTGTGTACAACATGTTGCTGCTACTATATATTCTGCTTCAGTTGTAGACAGAGAGATGGATGTTTGTTTCTTGCTTAACCATGCCACCAAACTTTCTCCTAGATAGAAAGCACCTCCACTTGTACTTTTCCTATCATCAACACAACTGGCCCAATCTGCATCTGTGTATGTTGTTAAAGTGAAGCTTTTTCCTTTAGGATACCAAAGTCCATACTGTGTTGTTCCTTGTAGATATTTGAGTATTCTTTTTACTGCCAGAAGATGGTTTTGTTTAGGTGCTGCTTGATATCTTGCCACTAGTCCTACTGCTAGCATGATGTCTGGTCTTGATGCTGTCAGATATAGCAAGCTTCCTATCATGGATCTGTAGAGTTTTTGA